>JAPFFP010054235.1:0-29336 GCA_026153255.1 Solanum medicagineum | reverse complement strand
ATGAACTTGTCAATTTAAACATGAATGTATGCAATGACATGAGGGCTGAACTTAAGACTTGAAATCACATAGGGGACATAGATTAGTACCTTAGGCTTGAGTGGAGTGAAAAAGGTGAGAATATCGCTTTTGTATGTCCGCTTCGGCTTCCTAAGTAGCACTTTCAACTTGTTGATTCCTCTAAAGGACCTTAACGGAAGTCACATCCTTGTTCTTCAACCTCTTCACTTATCTATCCAAAATCTGAACCAGGACCTCTTTATAAGTCAAATTCTCTTCAACAACACCCACAACATCAAGAGCCACAATAGTATTAGGGTCCCCTACACATTTCCTCAACATGGATACATAAAAGACCAGATAAACCAAATCCATCTCACTAGGCAATTCCAACTCATAAGCTACCTTTCCAATCCTCCTCATTACCCTATAAGGACCTAATATCTTAGGCTCAACTTTCCCTTCTTACCAAAACGAACCACACCCTTCATAGGTGACACCTTCAAATAACCGCAATCACCAACTTTGAATTCAAGATCCCTTCTTCTCACATCAGCATAGGATATTTGGCGACTTTGGGCCATCTTCAACCTTTCTCTTATCATCCTAACCTTCTCAAGGGCTTTAATAACTAGATCTGGTCCCAACAAAGCCACCTCTCCAATCTCAAATAACCCAACCAGTGACCTGCAATGTCTACCATAGAGAGCTTCAAAAGGAACCATATCGATGCTAGAATGATAACTATTGTTATAGGCAAACTCAATTGATGGAAGATGATCATCCCAACTACCCGTAAGCTCCAATACACAAGACCTAAGAATATCCTCAAGTGTTTGTATAGTTCTTTCAGCTTGACCATCCATTTGAGGGTGAAAGGCCTTACTAAGTTTAACTCTTGTACCAAGACCCCTTTGAAAGGACCTCCAAAAATGTGAAGTAAATTGAGCACCACGATCCAATTTTATGGATAAAGGAACCCCATGCAACCTCAACAAGTCATGAATGTACAACCTAGCATGATCTTCAGTCCCATATATGGTCTTAACTAGTAGAAAGGGAGCCGATTTCATTACCTTATCAACCATAACCCAAATGGAATCAAAACCTTTTCTAGTCTGGGACAACCCAACCACAAAATTCATATTAATCTCCTCCCACTACCAAGTAGGAATATCTATGTCTTGTGCAATGCCACCTGGCATTTGGTGCTTGACTTTGACTTATTGGCAACTATGACAACCGGATACGAATTTGGCAATGTCCCTCTTCATACCTCCCCACCAATACACCTTTCTCAAATCTCTATACATCTTAGTAGAACCTTGGTGAATAGAATAGGAAGAACCATGTGCCTCATCAAGAATCTTTTCTCTCAAGCCATCAACACAAGGCACACATAACCTACCTTGGTATCTAAGGGTACCATCTCCCCATTGGGAGAAAACCTCCACCTTACCATCTTTTAACAATGCCTTCTGTTCTAACAAAGCGGGGTTAAGATCTTGCTTAGCTTTCACCTCCTCAACCAATGAAGATTTTGAACCATCAACAACAACACTACCATTATCAACCTCTTCCAACCTAACCCCCAATCTAGCCAACCTATGGACCTCCCTAGCCACCCCTTTGCCACCATCATCAAAATATGATAGGCTACCCATAGAAACCTTACTCAGAGCATCCACCACCGAATTGGCCTTACCGGGATGATAATACACACTCATATCATAGTCCTTAAGAAGTTCTAGCCACCTTCTTTGTCTTAAGTTGAGATCTTTTTGAGTACAGACATATTGGAGACTCTTATGGTTGGTGAACACATCAACATGCACCCAATACAAATAGTGACGCCAAAATTTCAAAGCAAAGATCACGGCGGGTAATTTAAGATCATGGGTAGGATAATTCTTTTCATGTACTTTGAGTTTCTTAAAAGCATAGGCTATCCCCTTACCATTTTGCATTAGAACATAACCCAAACCGACCCTTGAAGTATCACAATATACAACAAACCCCTCTAGCCCTTTCGTTAGTGACAATATAGGAGCAGACACAAGCTTATCTTTCAATGTTTGTAAACACTTTTCACACTCATCAGACCACACAAATTTAGCTTTCTTTTGAGTCAACTTGGTCATAGGAGAAGCAATTGAAGAGAACTCATTCACAAACCTTTGGTAATGACCCGCTAAGCCCAAGAAGCTTCTAATATCCAACAGTGTCAATGGTGTAGGCCAATTTCTGATCACATTCATCCTTTTAGGATACACCTTAATACTATCCCCCGACACCACATGACCTAGGAAGGCAACCTCCTTCAACCAAAATTCACACTTTCATACTTGGCATACAACTTCTTTTCCCTCAATCTTTGTAGCACAACTCTCAAATGACCCATATGCTCCTCCTTACTATGTGAATAGATCAAATATCATTAATGAAGACCCACAACAAACGAATCAAGGTAGGGTTTGAAGACCTATTCATAAATCCATGAAAATAGCTGATGCATTGGTCAACCCAAAGGACATCACAACAAACTCATAATGCCTATACCTAGTCCGGAAGGAATTCTTAGGAATATCACACTCCCTCACCTTCACTTGATGATACCCGCACTAAATATCAATCTTAAAGAAGTGTCTAACTCCTTGCAATCGGTCAAACAAATCATCAATCCTTGGAAGAGGATACTTATTCTTTATGGTGACTCTATTAAGTTGCTGGTAGTCTATAGACATTCTAAGGGACCTATCCTTCTTCTTCACAAACAACACCGGTGCACCCCAAGGGGATTGGCTAGGCCTAATGAAACCCTTCTCCAACAAATCCCTCAATTGCTCCTTCAAATCCTTTAACTCAGCCGCGACCATATGGTAAGGGGGAATGAAAATGAGTTGAGTATTGGGAAGGAGGTCTATACCAAAATCTATTTTCCTTTCTAGAGGAACACCGGGAAGGTCATTTGGAAAGTCATTAAGGAACTCATTTGCAATTGGAACCAACTCTATAGGAAGGACCTTGGACTCCACATCCCTAACCCTCACAAGATGATAAAGACACCCTTTAGAGATCAACTTATGGGCTTTAATGAAAGAGATGAATCTACCCTTGACCACCACATCATGACTCTCCCACTCAAGAATTGGTTAATTTTGGAATTTGAATTTGACCCTACTAGTTCTACAATCAATAGAGGCATAATATACATGCAACCAATCCATCCCAAGTATGACATCAAAATCCACCATTTCTAACTCAACAAGATCACAAGGCAATATCTTATGCAAAATGCAAACGGGATAAATTGCCATACACCTTTCTAGAAACAATAGATGCACCAATACGAGTAGACATCTCATAAGACTCACACAACAATGCGGGTTCAACATGAAAATATTTGGTAACAAAGGGGGTAACAAAAGAAAGAGTAGCACCTGGATCAATCAATGCATACACATATAAATCAACGGCTTTTAACAAATTGGCAACGATATCGGGGACCTCCTCAACCTCTTGCCTCTCTTGGAGTGCATAGAACCGATTGTGCCTTAGGGCAGCACCTTGTTGACCACCTGTCCCCAAAGGAATCACATTTGCCCTTTGTGGATGAACCTCCTTACCTTTGTTGTGGTTATGAGGACAATCAATCTTTTTGTGACCCACTTCCCCACATCCATAACATGCATTAGTGTCCCTCAAACATGGGCCCCCATGAGCCCTACCACATCTTGCACACACATTATTAGTAACCACACCACCAACACCTTGGGTCCTTGGGAAGTCATTGGCAAACCCCCTATTAGAAGCATGAGAAGACCCTTGGCTTTGATGGAACCGGCCACCCTTTTGACTTTGGAACTTTCCCTCAAGACGGTCCCTCTTGGCGTCATTACTCCTTCACTTCCTCAACTTTTCCTCCTCCATTTGTTCCACATAGGTCATCAAATGGGATAAATCCATGTCACTAATCAACATAGTGGACCAACATTCCTTACTCACCAAATCAGATACATCCATCACGAACTTGTCCATTCTAGACCTTGGCTCAACAACCAAGTGGGGAGCATACTTAGAGAGTTGATAGAACTTGAGGGAATACTCCCTCACACTCTTAGACCCTTGTCTCAAATTCACAAACTCCACCGTCTTGGCCTCCCCAAGCTCAAGCGGGGATATCCGATTAAGAAAAACTACCTTGAACTCCTCCCAAAGCACCATATTATTGATTCCCTTCTCCTTCTTCCATTGATTAAACCATATTTGTGCTAACCGTTTGAGTTGGTAGGTCGCTAACTCCACTTTCTCTTCCGATCTAACACCCATGATAGCCAATACTTTTTATACCTCATCAATGAACTCTTGAGGGTCCTCATCTACCTTAGACCCATACAATTCCGATGGGTTCATCCTCATGAAGTCTTTCATGCTAGATCCCAGTGTAGGAGCATGAGGGGCTTAGGCCCCTTGGTTGGCTTGCGCAGCCACAACTTGTGCTATCAAAGTGAGATCATTTCGGAGCTCACCATGAGCCGGTTGTCCCTCGGGACTATGAGGTCCCCTTCCTCTTATATTAGGCATGATCTAGCAAAGCAAAGAACAATCAATAGGGGGAAAAACCTTACTTTAACTCTATAGCATGACTTAGAACATGAAGAAGGGAAACATTTCCGAAAATGCCTCGTAGCCTCTTGCTCATAGTTGTGGTGCACACCACAACCATGAACAAGACTCTAATCAACGTGGTGTCTTGGAAGCTGAGGACCATTAACAACGTAGTGTTCCGATACCAAGTTTGTCACGACCCAAGCCTAGGGCCTAGATGTGACAGGGCAAATAAGGAGCCTGAAGGGACCACAAATAAGCCTCTTAACATAGTTACACATCATTGGTCACAGAAGCAATTAAACAACATAATAAGAGTAGAAACAAGGGAAAAAGGACCAAAGGGATACTTTCATAACATAAACATCAAAATATGAGAGTCAAGGCTCAATGCATAACATATCCAACAACACCTCTACTGCATAGATAAGAGCGGGGGCCAAGACAAGCAACCGGACTCACCCTCATAGTCAATACATACATAAAATAAAGATAGTCTTAGAACATAGCATGAGATCATAAACATCATCCCGGGAATAGAGGACTCACCAAATAGCTTGAGAGAAATCGTACTAGCCACGTGGAGGATGATGCTCAAGTGGGGCTTCGGTTCCTACATGTTGACAACATTTAGGCATAGAGTATGTGTTATTACATTTGAATGTTCTAAGTATGTAGGATGCAATGCAATAAGAGATGAGCAACATAATCAAAATGCATAAACATAGGCAACAAGAAACATATAACAATATGTCATGCATGGATGATGCTTTAAGTAAATCATGCTTGCATAGAACATAATACATTGTGCAAGAAGAGACTATCATTATAAGTTCATAGTTTACCAAGGTATAAACCCCTTGATTGGTTTGTGGATCATCTCACCCTACCACCCCTGGTGTTTGAGGTACAAACCTCTCAACCTGGCTATCAAGGTACAAACCCCTTGATTGGTTGGTGGATCGTCGCACCCTACCACCCATGGTGATTGAGGTACAAACCCCTCAATCTGATTAGAAAGGTACAAACCCCTCGACATGGTTACCCGGGCTTACAAACCCCCTCCCCCCGAGTAGGGCATGGTCAATTTCTAACACAATATAGGAGACTATCATATACCTATATCCCTTTCATCATCGTAAAGTCATTCATCTCATAAGACATGCATTGGACCTTCAATTCCTCAAGAAATCATAATCGGACATTTTATCAAGCACTTGGTGGGTGTGCAATACTAGTATAAAACTATGCAATTAAAGAGTAAAATCATGGAAGAAATCTTGAAGTAAATCATCCCACCAATACTTGGTAACACCATCATACAATATACATCAAAACCCTTCATCAAATCTCAAGATAGATCCAGGATTCAAAGCTCAAAACATGCATGAATAGTCATACTTTTACAAAATCCCAACATAGTTCATAGTCAAATTCATAAATAGAGAACTCATATGTAAAATCAACTTAGAAACATGTATTTTAGGTAAAAAGGAAGCTTGGGCACCATGGGTGAAAGGACCCAATGGTTGAAACTTACATATCTTAGCTTTGAAGAATTTCTTGAAGAAGATTTGATTGGAGACTTAAAGCTTGGATGAATTCCCTAAGATCTGGAAGAAACATGGACACTTGAATTTTGATAGAAATATTAGTCAAAGTGTTCGAGAGTGTACTGGGGAATGTCTTGGATGATATGAAGTTGAAATATGACTAAGTATAGGTATTTTCACGCATGGGTAGACTTAGGCCCAAGACCCAAAAGTCTTGGACCAAACTATAAATAACTGGGCAAAAATAACACTAGTCTGCGCCCTGGCTGCGTCGTGCCAGGGGCGCGGATTATCACTGGAATTTGCAAATTATGGATTTTTGAATTTTATGCGATTTCTCTAAAATCAGGGTTAGACACATTTCTCACTCAATTTGACCCCTGATCAGGAATATGAAGTCAGATTTTAGATATCACCCCTGAATTTTGAGAGATATAGAAATTACGATTCTGAACACTTTCGAGGCACATTTTCGGGCACTCTTTGGGGTCATTTTAACTGAGCAGGAGATACTCACAGTGGTCTTTACGTTCAAGAAAATTTCAGGTCATACAGATTGGGGTCCAAAGTGGGGGTGCACATACTACTCAGCACTACCGTACTTGATGGCAAAGAAGGATGCAAAATCAAGGTTGATAAGATGGGTACTTCTCCTTCATGAATTCATTTTTGATGTCATCGATAGCAAAAGGACAGAAAATCAGGTCGCAGATCACCTTTCCAGGTTGGAAGACGGGGCAATGGCAAAGTTTGATGATAGATTGGAGATCGATGACTCATTACCAAATGAGAGAGTGTTGGCAGCATCTCACGACTTAATACCATGGTTTTTAGACTATGCAAATTACTTGGTAAGTGATATTGTGCCACCGATCTTAATATACACCAGCGTCGAAAGTTCAGGTTTGGTGTGAGAAAGTTCTTTTGGGATGACTCATACTTGTTTCGTGTATGCGCTGATGGGATTATTCGTCGCTATGCTCCTGAGATTGAGATGATGAGTATCTTCGAGACATGTCACTTGTCATTAGTGGGTGGGTATCATAGTGGAACAGACAACACAGTGTGGGTATTACTGGCCACCGGCCATCCACCAGGACACTCACGACTATGCCAAAGCTTGTAATAGGTGCCAAAGAGAAGGTGGCATTTCCCGCATACATGAGCTCCCTCTAAACCCCGTTATGGTGATTGAGCTATTTGATGTATAGGAGATAGACTTCATGGGTCCTTTTTTTAGCTCACATGGAAATAAGTACATCTTAGTAGTTGTGGATTATGTACTGAAGGGGGTAGAGGCCGTTGCTCTGCCCAATAATGAAGGCAAAAGTGTCATATCATTTCTGAAAAAGAATATTTACTCAAGGTTTGGCACCCTTCGAGTGATCATTAGCGATGGAGGTTCTCACTTGTACAATAGGCTCTTCAAAGCTCTGCTTTAAAATTATGGGGTGATCGGGTGGCAACTCCTTACCATCCTTAGATAAGCGGGCAAGTGGAAGTGTCTAATAGGGAAATTAAATAGATTCTATCCAAGACTGTGAATGCAAACTGGATAGATTGGTCGCGGAAACTGGATGATGCATTATAGGCATAGCGAACAACATTCAAGACCCTTATAGGCATGTCTCCCTACCAACTTGTCTTTAGGAAGGCATGTCATTTGCTAGTGGAGCTTGAGCATAAAGTAATGTGGGTGCAAAAAAGTTGAATCTAGGCTGGAATGATGCAGCAAAGTCTAGGCTAAGTCAACTCAATGAGCTTCATGAGTTTCGCTTGAAGGCATATGAGAGCTCAGCCTTGTACAGACAAAGAATGAAGCTGTAGCATGATCGTGGCATAGAGAATCATCAATTCACACCAGGGGACTTAGTGCTACTATATAGTTCTAGACTAAAGTTGTTCCCTAGGAAAGCTCAAATCCAGATGGTTGGGACCCTTTCGAGTAACACATGTCTTTGATCATGGAGATATTGAATTTAAAATAAGAAATGGAGGAACTTTGAAGATAAAAGGCTAAAGAGTCAAGCTATACCTTGGACATGGAGGAAACAGAAACTATGGAAGAATAGGACCTTAAGGAAGTCTGAGTACTCAAATAATCTATGTCGTGCCATGACAATAAATCAGGTGCTGCTTGGGAGGCAACCTAAGGTGGAAACTGGTGCTTTGGTGCCCAGATACTTCCTTTTGACCCCTAATAGTTTATTTTGCTTTGATTGTGTGCATTGGGGACAATGCACCTCTTTTTTGCTGGGTTGTGGGTAGTTATGGGCCTCAGTGAAGTCTGAATAGCTAGGATCCATAACTACCCCAATTTTGGATCCTGGGGTTTTCTCGCTTGTGTTCGTTTTCCCCATAGATATTTATTTTCTATTGAACCGGCATGTTTAGGATGTTTTAGGTAGTATGTATAGCATATAGTACTGATATCTGTGACAAATATATGTTTTTTTTTGTGTTTTAGTGAAATATGATACCCACCAAATTTCGAGTAGTTAGTCTAGATAGCAACCATGCATGTATAGATGAGTTGCTAGATAGCAACCATGCATGTATAGGTGTGTTGACAATGCTTGTTTTTGATAAATGAGGATAAATTGAGATAAAAAACATTATATGAGAGTCTTTTGTTGATAAATTCAAGTGATGTGTGCTAATTCAAAACTTGCCATATTACTCTAAGTTAGACTGTAGATTAATTGGATTAGAAAAGGATCTTAGGCTATAGTTCTTAAAAGTCCACTTAGCCTAAATGACCAACCAAAATTGCAGAATATCCCTTGATCCTAATGTTTGAGCCTAACATGTACCTATTCTTTGTAAACAACCTAAGTAACCTAACCTTATTAGTTGTAAAATCCTAAAAGTAGCCCTGGTCTTTCCTTGAACATTATGCACCTTGATTGAGGCAAAAAGCCTAAGTTGAGGGTTGCTGGTGTAAGGGTGAAACACAAAAATGAGGGGGAAAGTTAGTAATACAGGAAAAAGGAGAAAAAACAAGTATTGGGTGCAAGAAAATAAGTGATGCCTTAGTTGTCATCTAAAATGAAAAATGAAGTGTAAAAGCAAGGTAAAAAGCTGAAAAATGAAAAGAAAGTACCTAGAAAAGCTTGAAATGGGAGAAAAGGGAGAAGGGAGTGAAAAGTAATAGTGTTGGTAGGGCAAAAGTGTAATAAAAATGCAATCTCAAGGAGGGTCCTTAGTCACTATGTTCCCAAAATGTCATACTAAAGCCCCTTGAGCCTACATTACAACCTTATAAAGTCCTAAAGTGATCCTAGTCTGAGTAGTCAAAGGTCTTAGTTATGAGTATAGGGGCAAGCCTATATTATTGGGCATGATACATGAATAAGTTTTGTGAGGGTGAGTGATTTTGCATAGTCCTAAGATTATACATGAAAACATCATTTAGAGTGACATATAGGACTTCTTTTTGTGAGGGTACTTGCATTGCATTGTTAGCATTTGACTTATTCAGTGATTGTGGCTTGTTGATTGTACCTCACTTGTTATAGTTGTGTTGTCACATGCATTAGTCTGTATTGGTTTGCTAGATGGCTATCTGATTCTATTTTGAAAAAGTGGTGTGGGTATCTGTGCTTAAGTTTGAAGAGATATATGCCATTAGGTTGAGGTCTATGTGTTACTATACTACCTAAAAATATTGAGTCGGTTGCTTGAGGACAAGCAACGATTTTAAGTTGAGGGTGTTGATGTGCTGTCAAAATACAATACTTTTGATGCTTAAAATGTGGAATTTTGTGCGTTCTCAATGCAACGTTGGTTGGTTTTATGTGTTTTTTTGTATTTTATATGCAGGATTCCAAGGTTGGCCGTGATTTTGGGAAGAAAATGCAGAAGTTGTTGTTTTTGATGATATACGAGACTCTTTTTGAGCCGTGAAGGAGGTTTTGTGGACTATTCCAATGAGGGGCTGATTTTCTAAAGTTTGTTCTACGAACATGCAGGCAGGTCGTGAACCATTTTACGAGTCATAGATCAAGTCTCGTTCCCTGAGGATCAGAGAAGGAGGACCTCTGAATATTCATCAGATGAAACCCCCTATGGGCCTTAGAACACTTTACAGACCGTAGAGGGCTGTCTTAGATCACTAGTCCAGTTTTGCAGCAACGATGTACTAAAGCCCGATTATGGGCCATGGAACACAATACGACCCGTAAAGCTCTTCGTGAGGCGTGCTGATCTAGTTATCCTATTTTGCTTAGGACTTGTATTTTAAATATTAAAGATAGGTTTTTAGGTTATTTTTCAGCAAGTTTACAGAGAGTTTGACTAGTTAAGAGAAAAAATAGTGAGATTGAGTACAGAAAACATTGTAGAGTTTTTAGAAACACTTGTACTTTGATTTGATCATATAATCTCGTGATTCTCATTGAAGCTTGGATTTGCTTGTGTTTAATTCAATTGTGTAAGTTCTCTAATATGTTATTCCAATTAATAAGTCTTGCATCTACACAAATCATGAGTAGCTAAATCCGCAACTAGGGTTGTTGGAACCATGAAGAACTAACAAGGTAAAACTGAATAAATCATAATTCTTGGAAAGTGTGCATGCATGTATGAATTAACTCTCCTCATTTTGAATGTTTCTAATGGTGGCCAATGTTAGAACTCGCCTAATATTACTAACGTGACAAAGGTATTAATGAATAGGAGAAGAGATTAATTAACAGGATTCGATTGATTCGATTGACGTGTTCTCGTCTAATCAACCAAATTGGGCCAAGGGGAGATTGTACTAGGTTTAATAGGTAAGGGTTAGTAATGCACACTATGGAGATGGGCCAAGTCACGAGTGAAATTCGCCTCTCTCCTGGAATAAAGGGTTCGGTGAACTTAACTTACCATCCTGCATGCCTCACACTAGAAAAGAATTAGGTTATCCGGTGATACTAAGTTAGGGAATCATGGGGAACACAATACCTTAGTTCTCTCCATGTTGGTTAAACTCCGGTGTTAGTTAGATTTACTTTTCCACTTGTTATTACAAACCCTCTCTCTTTGGAGAGATAAGTTGGTTAATCACTCAAATTGCCTTAATTGAATTCTCCAAAGTCTATGTATCCCCTGTCGGTTCGACCCTAACCTTGGTTAGGTTCTATTTCTTGAGAACGAATGCTCTATCCTCTAAAAATAGTTGTAACTTGCGCAAATCACTCACTAGCTCTTACATCAAAAGAAAGAAAATGATACAATATCAACATAATGGAAAAATGGGAACTCACCAATAAGTCTTCAAGCTTTAAGTTCGCATCTAGCCACAAAATGGAATGGTCGCCTTGTCGTCCGTCCCTACATGGTTAGATCATTTAGGCAAAGAATTATATGTTAGTAGATGGAATGTACTAAGTATATATTGGTATGCCATGAACCAAAGGAAATCGCAATAGTATCAACATGCATAACCATAATCAATAAGATAAGGACACAATATGCGTGAGCATGCAAGTTTAAAATCCCAGGAAGAAACATCATTAAAATCCTTTCATAACCTTAACATATATATGTGGGAATAAGACCATAACTGACATTCACATGACCATATGGAACAAATCCTAATGTTCACTCTACATCGACCTAAGAGAAGTCTACTTTACCAAGGTAGACTCGATCCTCACCCCATAGGCTCTTTCCTAACACGATAAGAACCAACATTCGACCCTACCCTTTAGGCTCTAGCCTAGCATAGTGAGTGTCAATTAAAGCTATATGGATCAATTAGCACACCTTTAATGCATAAAAATTTGAACATCATTCCTATGGCGACACATAGTTATGGGACCATGGAATCTTGATGCTAAGTTGTATCCCACAAAATACATAAATCATGCATATACATAGCTATCAACATAGTTCTTACTTCATCAAAATCATACTTTGATAATTCATAAATAGTCATCATAGCTTTCATGAAAATATCATGTCATAAGAATAGTTCATCTACTTTACATTTAATCATGGCGTGGGTAGACATTCCCACCTTTACATCATCTTAAATATTTGAGTTTTCATCACCTTTTTTGTCATAGCATCATCATAGCTTTCATAATATCATCATTGTCATAAAATATGCTTTTACATACTTGAGAGCAAAATCATGAAAATCTACAGCTTTATGATAGGAGACTAGGGCTAAGTGTGGGCCCATGAAAAATTGAGTCAAAATTATGCAATTAAATAAGATTCATAGAGGAAACATGCAATTAAAATCAAATTGGATCATTTGCAAAGGAACCTACATTAAGTCATTAAGCCTTAATCATGCATACTTTGAAATCATGCATACTTTGAAATCACATACTTTTGCTTGAAAAATCATATATATCATGTAGCTCATTATACTTCACGCATAATTAGTCATAATCATCATATAGGAATCATAATCCATACATTAGGAATCATAGCTTTAAAGCCCATAGAAAATCACTATAAAATTTTGAACAAAAGAAGGTTTTTGATTGGGCTTCATGGATGAATATAATCCATGAAAGAATCCCTACACACTTCAAGTTGAATTCTTAAAATTGATGAAGAAAATATGGAAATCCTTAATCAAACCTTCAATCTTTAGCTTCAGTGAAACCCTTGACTTAGAGAGAGAAATATTGAGAACCCTTCAGAAAATTTGAGAATTAAAGGTTTTGAATGAATTAGGAATAAGACTTATAGATGTTAGGTCGCTTAAGCTAGTTAGAGTAGCCAAAACGATGTAGTTTAGGGCTTAGAAGGATTCAAGATGTCAAAAAAACCCTTCATTAAAATTTTTCAGGGCCATCCTACTGTCCGTAAATGAAGATACAACCCATACATCAACCCGTAGAACCTTAGGCCATAAAAGTCAAGTTTCTGGAATTATATCTTCCAACCAACTAATATGTAGAATGACCTATGGATTCACTTATGAGCCACGAGTCCTTCCGTAGATATAGTTTTAGACTTAGAATGTTTTAGATTCCTCAGGCCTCTTCCTACAAGACCTATTGACGGGTTGTAATCACTTATATGGCCATTAGGTAACACATAAGTTAACTTCTGAAATTTCTTCAATTTTTCGTTTTCACTGGGAACTTTCCATGATCACACCTATGACCCGTGGTTACTTCTACGACCCGTAGACTGGCTTGTAGGATCAAACCTTCAGTAAAATTCTTAACCTTCAGTTTTCTAAGGCTATTAACATGAGGGGTGTTACAACATCTCCCCCTTGGGATCATTTATCATGGAATGAGACAAATACGCTTGAATAGAGTAGGAATATAGTCACCTTCATAGCATGTATGAAAAAATGCATCTGAATCGTCATTTTTATGAAATCATCACACTTATGCATCAAATATCATTCAAAAACTGTTTCATGATCATATATGCATGCAACTTAACAACAGTTACGCATTAGCGAGAATTTTGAAAGTAGATCATATTAAGTACCTGACGCTTGAATAGAAGGAAAGAGGTAAGGGTATCATTTTGTCATATCCACCTCGACCTCCCAAGAAGCACTTTCAACTTATTGGTTTCTCCATAACACCTTGGTGAATCCAACCACTTTATTTCTCTACTTATTCACTTACCAGTCCAAAATCTAAACCGGTAGTTCTTCATAAGTCAAATCTTCCTCAATAGACACATCTTTCAATGGAACAATGGAATTAGGATCATCCAAGCATTTTCTTAGCATGAAAAACATGACACACTGGACGAACCGTAGCTTATTTCATAGGCAAATCTAATTTATAGGCTATTTTCCTAATTCTCTTCACTATCTCATAAGGTCCCACATATCTAGGACTTAATTTGCCGTTCTTACCAAAATGCATCACTGCTTTCATTGGGAAAACCTTCGAATACACTCAATCACCTTCATCAAACTCTAATTTTCTTCTCCTAACATTGGGACTTTTGATGATTCCCATAGCATCAAGTACCAAATCTGGTACAATTAAGGACATTTCTCCAACCTAAACCATCCCACCGGTGATCTATACAGTCTACCATACAATGCTTCAAATAGAGCCATGCCAATACTTGAATGAAAATTATTATTACAAACAAATTCAATAAGAGGTAGGTGATCATCCTAACTTCCTTTGAAATCAAGCACATAACCCCTCAAGATATCCTCTATTCTTTGTATTGTACTTTCGGTTTGTCTATTCGTTTGAGGATAAAATGCGGCACTTAGCTTCACCTTAGTACTAACCCCTTTTTGAAATGACTTCCAAACATGAGAGGTGAATTGAGCACCTCTATTCGATATAATGAACAATGGTACCCCATGCAACTTTACCAACTCTTGGATATAAACCTTAGCATAATCTTTAGCACCATAGGAAGTCTTTATGAGCAAAAAGAGGGTTGTTTTCATCATTCTATCCACAACTACCCATATTGAGTGAAATTGCTTTCTAGTCTTTGGCAAACACGTGATCAAATCGATATTCACTATCTCCCATTTCCAAGTCGGTATCTTAATATCTTGAGTTAAACCACTAGATCTTTGGTGTTTCACCTTCACTTCTTGACAATTTTGACATTCCATCACACACCTTGCTATGTCCTTCTTCATTCCATTCCACCAATACACTTCTCTCAAATCCCTATACATCTTGGTGGATCCCGAATGAATAGAGTACTTGGAATTATGAGCTTTCTTAACTATCTTCTCCCTTAGTCCATCTACACTAGGAACATATAATCACCTGTGATAACACAATACTCCACTCCCTCTTGAGAAAAGTCCTCTACCTTTTTATTGACCACAATTTCTTCAATTCGACAAAAATAGGATCCACATCTTGCTTTCCTTTAACTTCTTCCATCAAAGATGATTATTCCCTATTTGGTATCATCACACCACCATTATTCAAGCTATTTAGCTTCACACCTTAACAAGCCAAATGATTTAATTCTTTCACCAACTATTTATTCCACTTTCAACATGCACCGTGCTACGCATAGACACTCTAGTTAATGCATGGACCACGATATTAGCCTTACCGGGGTGATATATTACACTCATGTCATTATCCTTCAAAAGTTCCAACCATCATCTTTGCCTTAAATTTAAATCCCTTTGGTTAAACACATATTGTAAACTCTTATGGTTAGTAAATATGTCAACATGTAACCCACAAAGGTAATGTCATCACATTTTCAATGCAAACGTAACATCCAAAAACTCAAGATCATGTGCCGCATAATTCTTTCCGTGACCTTTCAATTTCCTCAGAGCATAGGCAATGACCTTTCTATGTTGCATCAACACACAACCTAAGCTTATATATAAGGAATTACAATACACAACAAAACCATTCGAACCTTCGAGTAATGTCAAGATATGAGTCAAATTAAGACGATCCTTCAATAATTGAAAACTCTTCTCACATTTGTCGGACTAGTGGAATTTTAGCTTTTCCTGGGTCAACCTTGTCAAAGGAGAAGCCATGGAGGAAAATCCCTTAACAAAGCTTCTATAATATCTGGCCAAACCCAAAAAGATTGTGAGATCGCATAGAGACAGAGGTCTAGGCCAATCTTCCATGTCGTCTTCCTTGGATCGACTCTAATACCATCACCCGAAATGATGTGACCTAGAAAAGCCACCTCTCTTAACTAGACCTCACACTTGCTAAACTTAGCAAAAGTTGTCTATCCCTCAACATTTTCAACACAATCCTCAAATGGTCCTTTACATTCCGCAAGTACATGAATATATAATCTATAAACACCACCACAAACATGTCTAAGTATGGTTGGAAGATCCTGTTCATCAAGTCTATAAAAGCAGCAGGAGCATTTGTTAGTCCAAATGACATAACCAAAAATTCAAAATGACCACACTGAGTTCTAAAGGAATATCGTTTTCCTTCACCCTCAATTGGAGATACCTAGACTGGAGAACAATCTTAGAAAAGTAGCTTGCACCTTGTAGTTGATCAAATAGGTCATTGATCCTTGGAAGTGGATTCTTGTTTTTGATGGTCACTTTATTCAATTGTTGATAATCCACACACATCCAAAGTAAACCGTCTTTCTTCTTTACAAACAATACAGGAGTACCCCATGGTGACACAGTAGGACTTATGAACCCTTTATCAAGCAAGTCCTTTAAGTTGTTCCTTCAATTCCTTCAACTTTACCAGGGCCATTCAATATGAAGTTATAGAAATAGGTTGGGTGTCAGGCAAGAGATCCGATCAATACTAAAATTAATTTTCCTTATAAGAGGTATACTGGGTAAGTCATCAGGAAAGACATCGGGGAACTCATTTACTATGGGGACTGAATCAAGAGTAGGGACATAAGACTCAACATTCATGACTTGGACGACATGATATAGACAACCTTTGAAAATCATTTTCATAGCTTTCATTTAAGAATAGGCTCGATTTGAAATGTGACCTTATAAGTCCTACAATCGATAAAAGCATAGGATAGTGCAACTAATCCATACCAAGAATAACATCAACATCGATCATATCAAGTCAACTAGATCACATGAGAAGAATTTATGTAAGATCGACATAGGATAATTTTTATCGACTTTCTTGGCTAGGATTGACTTTCCAATAGGAGTATAGACTGAATAAGGTTCTAACAAAACTTCTGGAGACTCATCAAACTTTATGGCAACATAAGGAGTAACAAAAGACATATTGGCACTAGGGTCAAGCAAGGCATACATATCATGACCCAAGCCCAGGGCCTAGGCATAGCACAACGAACGGGGAACCTGAAGGGACCCCAAACGAGCCTCATAAGTATACATGTCACATCCTTGGCTACAGAAGCATAATTAAATCAACATTCAAATAATTCTAGGGGAAAACAAGGCTTCGAATTCAAGCTAATGGGATGTTATAGAGAAGAGGATTAGCATGAACACATAGTAAATAATATCTAAGGAGCGGGTAAATATAAATCACTTTATAGGGAAAAATAGGAGGCTTAGGACTTCGATCACATCAACCACATACAACAAGCATCAACATATAAAAGGGAACAGGGGACTAAAGGAAGTCTTCAATAATACATAGACATAATGGGAGTCGAGCTCATAATATACAAATCCATATCAAACGACACCTCTAATATGAATGCAATAGGGGCCAAGAATCTCCTGGGCTCACCCTCAAAAGATTAATATACATAATAGACAAGTCTTAATAAAATATGAAGTAAGTGGATATTGTCCCAACTGGAGGACTGACCTAGCAATCTTCAATCGGTCCACTTAGCCACGTGGAGGAGGAGGATGAATAGGGGCATTGGTCCCTACATGGTTAGATCATGTAGGAAAAAAGTATAGTACTTGGAATGTACTAAGTATGCGGGGTGAAATGCAACAAGGAACATAAGCCATATTTAGAAAATATGCATAATCATAATCAACGAGGATAAGCTCAATATGACATGAATGTTCATGGCTTAGTCAAAATATGCATGAAAAATCATCAGGTCATATAACATATCATACTTAGCTGGGAAGGGACCCTAACCGACATGTAAGACCAAGCAAGTGACTACTTGGAATCCCACTGTTCACTCCACACCGGTCTAGGAGTGATCTACTTTGCCAAGGTAAACCAAACACTCACCTTATGGGAGCTCCCCCTTTTTAGAAAGTAATTTATAAACACCTTATGGGAACATCACCCTTTTCAATATTTCATTACATGTGCCATATGGGAAGAACACCCTTTTTGGTCAATCATGCAACACAATCTATATGGATCCATTAGCTAATTCAAAAACCTATGGTGGAAACATAGTTATGGGACAATGGTTATCTACCAAGGTCACAATACCAAGGAATACTCAAATCATACTTATAGCCATAATATGCAAAGTTTCATAACATCACAATATTTTCTTAGAGTATCTCTTCAAAACCAAAGCTTCATAATATCAAGATTAGGCCTCATATAATTGATAATTTTCACAATATTCTCATATCTCATTACATGCATAATAGTTATTTCAAATTCATAATATTCATAATTTACATGTCTTGCCATAAGGCTTTTATCAATACAAGAAGCTTGGTACACAACTTAATTAAACATAATGGGTATGCATATATGCTCAAAATCATGCAAAAGTCAAGATTTAGGACTTGAGAAGAGTAAACAAAAGTCCACTTCAAATCACTCAAAGAAACCCACCATAACAAGGTAAAGCTTAGTTAGGGCGTCCTTAACCCTCAATTAAAACCAAAATTTCACATGAAATTTCAATGCAATATGGTATACAAAGGTAGAATACCACAAATCACTTCATAATATTGTCGTATAAAAGAGTTCATAAACTTCCATAAATTTTCATAACTTGAAAATAATGAGGAAGATGAATGATTGAGCTTTGTGGAGGAAAGGTCTCCACAAATCAAAACCTGCATAACTTAGTGTGATTGGGGATGAAAATCTTGTTGAGTGTAGGAATTCGAAACCCTAGATTGGACTCTTTTATTGAAGGCCTTGAAGAGCTTGGGAGTATTTCAGAGGAGCTTAGGACTTAGAAATATTCTAAATGAAGGAGAATAAAGTAGATTAGGCTTGTATAGGGCTGATAAGGGGTCATTTGAGGGGTTTAAACGACATGGTTTAGGAATATAATAATAAAAAGGTGGAATTTGCCCCTTATAAAATTTCTGCCCAATAGGACCACGAGACCTCGATTAGACGTCGTAGTTATCCTACAGGTCGTGAAAAATGGGCTTGTCTGGTAACATTTTATACCCTTAGAAACCTTCTTCTAATCTTAAACCAGAATCTACTTACGGCCCGTCAACCAAGTCAAGAGTCGTGCTAGTATCTCGTACTCCTAACTTCAGAAAGCAATATTTTCACCAAGTCAAGCTATCATTCCATGAGCACAATTTATGGCTCGTGGGCCCGTAAATCCTTCCATTGAACTCACTTATACTTAGAAAGTTTTTCAGACTTTATTTCATAGGCACTTTCATACCTCCTAACATGTGAGGCCTTACAATATCTCCACCTTGGGAACAGTCATCCCCAAATGTGCTAAAGGCAAGCTCTAAGGACTAGACTACACGTATCATATACAAAAATGCAACATGTACATCTTGAAAATTTTTCAAATCATATTTCAAATAATCACTTAAAATGTAACCTCAAAATCACATAATTATGCATGAATGGTATGAAGTGACATGAAAGGAGTGTTCTTATATATGAAGATCATAGTACCTCAAGCTTGATTAGAATGGAAGCGATGGGAGTATCATTTCTTCATATCGACTTTCGCTTCCCAAGTGGCGCTTTCGACCTGTTGGTTCCTCCAAAGGACTTTGATGGATGCTATGTCCTTGTTTCTCAACCTATTTACTTACCTATCCAAGATTTCTACCGAAGCTTCCTCATAAGTCAAATTCTTCAGCATTCACCACCTCTAAGGGAACAATAGAACTAGGGTCTCCTAAACATATCCTCAACTTGGAGACAGGGAAGACTGGATGAACCATGCCTATCTCTATAAGCAACTCTAACTCGTATGCAACTTTACCAACCCGTCTCAAGATCCGATAAGGCCTTACATACGTAAGGCTTAACTTTCCTTTCTTGCCAAAATGGATTACACCCTTTATTGATGAAACCTTCAAGTACACCAAATCATTAACTTTAAATTCAAGGTCTCTTCTTCTAGTGTTGGCATAGGACTTTTGCCAAATTTGAGCCATCTGCAATCTTTCCCTTATCATCCTCACCTTCTTCAAAACATTCATAACAAAATCTGGACCTAATAGAGCCATTTCCCCTACTTCAAGCTGTCACAACCCAAGCCTAGGTCCTAGACGTGACACGGCGAATGGGAAACCCGAAGGAACCCCAAACAAGCCTCTTAACTTATCGTTGCACATCTTGGTCGCGGAAGCATACAAACAACATAAGACGTAAGAATAGGAGATAAGGGGCTAAGGGGAAAGCTAGCATAACATCATAAACAATAGACAAAGAGTCAAGCTCATATCATAGATACATAACATGCCCAATAAACTCCTCTAATACATAGATAAGAGCGGAGGCCAAGACAAAGCAACCGGGCCACCCTCATAGTCAAAACGGAACATAAAGAAGAATGTCTCAACACATAATACGAACAACATAGACTAAGGTCCCCGAAGTGAGAACTCACCAACTAGCTTGAGTAGTATTGGACTAGCCACATGGAGGAGGAGGATGATCAACTTGGGCGTCGGTTCCCACATGGTGATATCATGTAGGCAAGAGTAGGCGTTAGTACATTTGAATGTACTAGGTATGTAGGATGTAATGCAACAAGAGATAGGCATCATAATCAAAATGCATACAATAGGCAATAGGCATAATATATCAATATTGCATTCATGATCAATGCATAAAGAAAACATGATTAAGTAACTCATGCTTATATAGGATATCATATGTGTAGAAGAGACCAAGCTAGATTTCCAAAGTACAAATCCCTTGGTTGGTTAGTGATGATTTCACCCATCACCCTAGTGTGTGAGGTATAAACCCCTCATCTAAGTTAGAGATGATCGTACCCATCACCCTAATGTGTGAGGTACTAACCCCTCATCAAGGTTAGTGATGATCGCACCCATCACCCTAGTGTGTGAGGTACAATACCCTCATCTAGGTTAGTGGTAATCTCACCTACCACCTTGGTGTTTGAGATATTAACCCCTCAACTAGGTTACCCGAATCGGGCATGGTCTAATTAAACACTTTATGTAGAGTATATTATATACATAAGCTCATTTCATCATCATATAGTCAATCATATCAAATCTCATGCTTTTGACCTTCAACTCCTCAAGAAACCACATCTGGACATTTTATCAAACACTTAGATGGTGTGTAATGTTGGAATAAAATATGAAATATAGAGATAAAATCATGCAAGAAAATCCATTGTAAAACCACCAATCAACACCTTGCAACATCCTCAAGTAACATACATCAAAACCGCTCCTCAAATCATACAATAGATCAAAGATTTATAGCTCAAAACATAGCAATCACATAGCTTTAACATAGTGTGCAATAAATTTCATAATAAGCAAGATCCATTTGTAAATCAACATAAATCATGCAATTTGAGTAAAAGGAGGTTTGGGTATCATGGGTGAAAGGAACCCATGAAAGAAATCCATATACCTTAGAATTTAAGTTCCTTGAAATAGAGTTGAGAAAGAATGGAAGCTTGGAAGTGCGTCTTGAAATCCAAATTTGTTCTTGGGTTTCCTTGAAATTGGTATTGGGGTCTTGGTAGAGGCTCTTGAGAGAATTGAGAGTGTATTTGAGATGAGAGTAATGAGTTGGATCCTTTGGAATAGTGTTTAGGTCTTTTAGGAAAGTTAAGATAGCATTGGAAGTCTAAAAAAGGCATTAGAGTAATTCAAATTTACGAAGACGCCATTAGTGAACGAATGGAAAAATTGGAAAAGTGTCATCTCACTGGAGACTTGACTGGTCGTCTGGCTCTCCACAGGTTATGTGGAGTGCCCATGTGAAGTGCCTTAGAAAAAAAATGGAAGTTGGGAAAACTTGGAAAAATTGACGTCTCGTCACTTTGACGGACCACCTCACGGGCCGCGTGATGCTTCACGGTCCATTTGATGGTCTGTTGCACCACACTTGGTTGCAAAAATAAGGTTAGGCCACCTCATGCCCAAGACATATGAGCCATCCCCCTTCAAGCAGCCCATCAAGGGTGCCCGTGGCACCACCCTTAGCCACATTTTTCCCATGCCCAATAAGCCTTCTTGACACACCTTGTGACCTCTCCACACGGTTAGTGGCAAGCCACACGGCCTGTGCCACTGGTCGTGTCACCTTTCTTAGATCAAAAATGGAGCTTTCCAACCCCAGGTGACCCAGATGGCTAGTCCAAGGGCACACTGGCCGTCAAGCTGCCCATGTGACAACACTGCATGGGAGGGCGTCACACTAATGATCACAACTCCTTCTTCCGACCTCAGAATGAGATGATACCAAGTGCATTGCGAAGCTAACTCAAAGGGATTTAATTTTATATGTTGTGAGCCACCCAGTTCCTAATGTGCTAAAAGTTATGCTAATTTAAAGTTGACCCTTGTATGAACCATCACCCAAAACTCAACTTTTAGGGAAGTCTTGAACTCTTTTAGGTACTAGGAGTCTCCCCTGAACCTAATACACCTCCAACCTAACCAAATGAGGCTTGAAGCATGGACATATAAGAGCATAAAGTTAGAAGGTATCACAATATCTCCCCCTTGGGAACATTGATCCCGAATGTCAAAGAAACGTACACAAGGAAGGTAGTCATGAAGATTTTAACCTAACATGGACGCAACAAATGTATCTAAACATGATTTTCAAAACTCTCAACATGAACATCAAAATTACCATAACACTTTGCTCATATAAATATGAATGCATGCAATGGCTTAAGGCCACAACTTAAGTCTTGAAATCACATAGGGGACTTAGAACCAGTACCTTAGGCTTGAGTGGAGTGGAAAAGATAAGGATACCGCTTTTGTATGTCCGCTTTGGCCTCCAATGTAGCACTTTCAACTTGTTGATTCCTCCAAAAGACCTTAAGGGATGTCATCTCCTTGTTATTCAATCTTTTCACCTACCTATCAAAAATTCGAACCAGAGCCTCCTCATAAGTCAAGTTATCCTCAATAACACCCACCACATGAAGAGGCATAATAGCATTAGGATAACCAACACAATTTCTCAACATAGGGACGTTGAACACTAGATGAGCCAAATTCATTTCACTAGGCAACTTCAACTCATAATACCTTGCTAACCTTCTTTATCACCTCATAAGGACCAACATATCTTGGACTCAACTTCGCTGTTTTACCGAAAATGGACCACACCTTTCATTGGAGAAGCTTTCAAATAGACCCAATCACCCACTTTGAACTCAAGGTCTCTTCTTATCACATTGACATAGTATTTTTGATGACTTTGGGCTGTTTTCAACCTCTCCCTAATCATCCTAACCTTCTTAAGAGCCTCCATAACCAGATCTGGTCCCAATAAAGCCACCTCTCCAACCTCAAACCAATCCACTGGTGATCTACAATGCCTCCCATAAAGAGCCTCAAAAGGAGCCATACCGATGCTAGAGTGATAGCTATTGTTGTAGGCAAAATCAATCAATGGAAGATGATCATCCCAACTACCCTTAAGCTCCAAGACACAAGCCCTAGGAATATCCTCAAGTGTTTGAATGGTTCTTTCAGCTTGGCCATCCGTTTGAGGGTGAAAAGCCGTACTAAGGTGGACTTTTGTACCAAGACCCTTTGAAAAGACCTCCAAAAGTGTGAAGTAAATTGAGCACCACGATACGATATGATGGACAAAGGAACCCCATGTAACCTCACTAACTCATGGATGTACAACCTTGCATACTCTTCAGCCCCATATGTAGCCTTAATCGGTAGAAAGTGAGCCAATTTTTTCATCCTATCAACCACAACCCAAATGGAATCAAAACCTATTCTAGTCTTGGGTAACACAACAACAAAATCCATATTAATCACCTCCCATTTCCAAGTAGGAATCTCTATTTCTTAGGTTAGATCGCCCAATCTTTGATGTTCGGCTTTGACTTGTTGTCAACTATGGCAATCGAAAACAAATTCGGCAATGTCCTTCTTCATGCCTCCCCACCTATACACTTCCCTTAAGTCTCTATACATTTTGATGGAACCAGGGTGGATAGAATAAGAAGAATTATGGGCCTCATCAAGAATTTTCTCCCTTAAACCATCAATACAAGGTACACACAACCTACCTTGGTACCTAAGGGCACCATCTCCCCCTTAGAAGAAAACCTCTACTTTGCCCTCTTTCACCAAGGTCTTCAATTCAAGCAAGGATGAGTCAAGATCTTGTTTTGCTATCACTTCATCAACCAAAGAAGATTTGGAACCATCAATAACAACCACAACATTATCTACTTCTTCCAACTTTACCCCAAATCTTGCCAATCGATGCACCTTCCTAGCCATCTCCCTATCACCCCCATCAACATGAGCTAGGCTACCCATAGACACCCGGCTCAAAGCATCCGCCACAACATTTGCCTTTCTAGGATGATAATACACATTTGTGTCATAGTCCTTAAGAAGTTCTAGCCACCTTCTTTGTCTCTAGTTGAGATCTTTTTGAGTGAAGCCATATTGGAGGCTCTTATGATCGGTGAACACATTGGCATGCACTCCATACAAATAATGATGCCAAATCTTTAATGCAAGCACCACGGTGGCCAATTCAAGATCATGGGTAGGGTAGTTCTTTTCATGCACCTTGAGTTATCTAGAAGCATAGGCTATGACCTTACCATTTTGCATTAGCACACAACCCAAATCCACTCTAGAAGCATCACAATACACAAGAAGTCCTTCAAGCCCATCTGATCGTGACAATATATGAGCGAACACAAGCTTATCTTTCAATGTTTTGAAGCTTCTCTCACATTCATCGGTCCACACGAACTTAACCTTCTTTTGAGTCAATTTTGTCATTGGAGAAGCAATGGAGGAGAACCCATTGACAAACCTTCTATAGTAACCCGCAAGGCCCAAGAAACTCCTAATGTCCAACGGGTCAATGGTCTAGGCCAATTTCTAATCACATCGGTCTTCTTAGGAGCCACCTTAGTACCATCCCTCGACACCACATGACCAAGAATGCAACCTCCTTCAACCAAAATTCATATTTAGCATACAATTTCTCCTCCCTCAACCTTTGAAACACAACCCTCAAATGACCCATATGGTCCTCCCTACTATGTGAATAGATCAAAATATCATCAATGAAGACCACAACAAAGGAATCAGTGCAGTGTTTGAAGACCCTATTCATTAGGTCCATGAAGATGGCTGGTGCATTAGTCTACCCAAAAGATATCATCACAAATTCATAATGCCCATATCTAGTCCGAAAGGCCGTCTAAGGAATATCACACTCCCTCACCCTCACTTGATGATACCTGGATCGAAGATCAATCTTAGAGAGAAAGATAGCCCCTTGCAATGGGGCAAATAAGTCATCAATCCTTGGAAGAGGATACCTATTCTTTATAGTGACCATTTGAGTTGCCGGTAGTCAATGCATATTCTAAGTGACCCATCCTTCTTCTTTACAAACAACACCGGTGCACCCCAAGGTGATTGGCTAGGCCTAATAAATCCCTTCTCCAAACAAATCTTTCAATTACTCCTTTAACTCCTTCAACTCCGCCGGGGCCATACGGTAATGGGGAATGGAGATGGGTTGAGTATCAGGAAGGAGATCTATACCAAAATCTATCTCCCTTTTGGGAGGAACACTGGAAAGGTCATTTGGGAAGATATCAAGAAACTCATTTACAACCGGAACCGACTCTATAGAAGGGGCTTTGGACTCCACATCTTTAACTCTCACAAGATGATACAAATACCCCTTAGAGAGCAACTTACGGGCTTTAGTGCAAGAGATGAACCTACCCCTTACCACCACATCATGACTCTCCCACTCAAGGACGAGTTCATTTGGGAAGTGAAACTTGACCTTACGAGTTCTACAATCAATAGACGCATAGTAGGCATACAACTAATCCATCCCAAGAATGATATCAAAATCTACAATGTATAATTCAACAATATCACAAGGCATCAACCTATGCAAAATGCAAATAGGACAACTTCTATAAACTTTCCTAGCAACAACAGAGGCATGAATAGAAGTAGACACTTCATATGACTCATGAAACAACTCGGGGTTGACATGGAACTTTTTAGCAACAAAAGGGGTAACAAAGGAAAGAGTAGCACCTGGATCAACCAACGCATATATATCAAAGACAAAGATTTTCAACATACCAGTAACAACATTGGGAACCTCACCAACCCCTTGCCTCCCATGAATAACATAAAACCGATTGTTCCTTGGGGCACCACCTTGAGGGCTAACTCTACCCAATGGAACCATATTTGCACCCTGGCCTTTGCCACGGTTTCTTGGACAATCCATCCTCTTGTGACCAAGCTCCCCACATTCATAACATGCATTAGAATCCTTCAAACATGGGCCCCTATGACCCCCTCCACATTTAGTACACACACCTTTAGGAGCCACACCACCAACACGTTGAGGCCTAGGGAGGTCATTGGAAAACCCCATATTAGTAGCAAGATGAGACCATTGGCGTTGATGAAATATAGTACCCTTTTGGAATTTACCCTCAAATCATCCCTCTTGGCCTCATGTGTCCTTCTTTTCCTCAACTTTTGTTTCTCCATTTGCTTGGCATATGTCATCAACTGAGACAAGTCCATGTCATTAATTAGCATGGCAGACTGGCATTCTTCATTCAGCAAGTCAGAGACCCCATCACAAATTTATTCATCCTAGGCCTAGGATCGACCACAAAATGAAGAGCATACTTTGAAAGTTGATTAAACTTGAGGCCATACTCCCTCACACTCACAACACCTTGTTTCAAGTTCATAAACTCCACCAACTTAGCTTCCCTAAGCTTAAAAGGGAAAAAGTGATTAAGGAAAGCCGATTTGAACTCCTCCCTAAGCACCATATTACCAATTCCATTCTCACCCTTCCGTTGATCACACCATTTTTGGGTTACCCGTTTGAGTTGGTGGGACGCCCAACTCAACCTTCCCATTCATCCCAACACCCATGATGTTCAAGATCTTGTAGACCTCATCAATGAACTCTGGTGGATCTTCATCCACCTTTGACCCATAGAACACTGGAGGATTCATCCTCATGAAGTCTCTTACCCTAGCTCCCGAGGTAGTAGCATGAGGGGCTTGGGCCTCTTGGTTGACTTGGTTGGCCACAACTTGGGTAAGCAAAGTGAGAGCATCCCAGAGCTTAACATTGGTAGGTTTCTCCTCAGGAGTTTGGGCCCTTCTTCCTCGAGTGTTAGGCATGATCTAGCATAGCAAGGAACAATCGTTGGGCGGGGGGGGGGGGGGGGGGAACTTACCACAACTCTATAGCACGACTTAGAACATGAAGAAAGGAAACATTTCCTAAAACGTCTCATAGCCTCCCATTCATAGTCATGGCGTGCTTCACAACCATGAATAGGACTCTAATCGACGTGGTGTGCTGGTCTCTGAGGATTTATCAACCTAGTGCTCTAATACAGATTTTGTCACAACCCAAGCCTCGAGCCTAGATGTGACACGGCAAATGGGGAACTCGAAGGAACCCCAAACAAGCCTCTTAACTTATCATTGCACATTATTGGTCGCGGAAGCATACAAACGACATAAGACGTAAGAATAGGAGAAAAGGGGCTAAGGGGAAAGCTTTCATAACATCATAAACAGTATATAAAGAGTCAAGCTCATATCATAGATGCATAACATGTCCAACAAACACCTATAATACATAGATAAGAGCGGGGGCCAAGACAAAGCAACCGGGCTCACCCTCATAATCAAAATAGAACATAAAGAAGAATGTCTCAATACATAATACGAACAACATAGACTAAGGTCCCCAAAGTGGAGGACTTATTAACTAGCTTGAGTAGTACCGAACTAGCCACGTAGATGAGGAGGATGATCAACTTGGGCACCGATTCCTACATGGTGATATCACGTAGGCAAGAGTATATGTTAGTACATTTGAATATACTAAGTATGTAGGATGCAATGCAACAAGAGATCGGCATCATAATCAAAATGCATATAATAGGCAATAGGCATAATATATCAATATGGCATGTATGATCAGTGCATAAGGAAAACATGCTTATGTAACTCATGCTCATATAAGATATCCTATGTGTAGAAGAGACCAAGTTAGATTTCTAAAGTACAAACCCCTTGGTTGGTTAGTGATGATTTCACCCATCACCCTGATGTGTGAGGTACAGACCCCTCATCTTGATAAGTGATGATCACACCTATCACCCTAGTGTGTGAGGTACTAACCTCTCATCTAGGTTAGTGATGATCGCACCCATCACCCTAGTAAGTGAGGTACAAACCCCTCATTTAGGTTAGCGGCAATCTCACTTACCACCCTGGAGTTTGAGATAGTAACCCTTCAACTAGGTTACCCAGATCGGGCATGGTCTAATGCAATACTTTATATAGAGTATATCATATACATAAGCGCATTTCATGATCATATAGTCAATCATATCATATCTCATGCTTTGGACCTTCAACTACTCAAGAAACCACATCCGGACATTTTATCAAACACTTAGAGGGTGTGTAATGCTAGTGTAAAACCATAACATATAGAGATGAAATCATGCTAAAAAATCCATTGTAAAACCAGCAGTATCACAAGAAACATACATCAAACCCTTCCTCATATCTTACAATAGATCAAAGATTTATAGCTCAAAACATAGCAAAATAGTCACAATTTCAAATAGCTTTAACATAGTGTGCAGTGAATTTCACAATAAGCAAGAGCCATTTGTAAATCAACTTTAAATCATGCAATTTAAGTAAAAGGAGGCTTGGTTTTCATGGGTGAAAGGACCCATGAAAGAAACCCACTTACCTTAGATGGAAGCTTGCAAGTGGGTCATGGAATCGAAATATGTTCTTAGGTTTCCTTGAAATTGGTATTGGGGTCTTGGTAGAGGCTCTTGAGGGAATCGAGAGTGTATTTGAGATGAGAGTAATGAGTTTGATTCTTTGGAATAGTGTTTAGGTCTTTTAGGAAGGTTAAGATAGTATTGGAAGTCTGAAAAGGGCAGTAGAGTAATTAAAATTTATGAAGATGCCATTAGTGAATGGATGGAAAAAAGTGTCATCTCACTGGAGACTTGACTGGTCATGTGGAGCTTCACAGGTCGTGTGGAGTGCCTTGTGAAGTGCCTTAGAAAAAAATGGAAGTTGGGAAAACTTGGAGCAATTGACGTCTCGTCACTTTGATGGACCACCTCACAGGCTGTTTAATGCTTCACGGTCCGTTTGATGGTCCATTGCACCAAACTTGGTTGAAAATTTGAGGCAAGGCCACCTCATACCCAGGCTACACAAGCCACCCCCCTTCAAACGACTCGTCAAGGATGCCCATGGCACCACCCTTAGCCACATTTTTCCCATGCCCAACAAGCCTCCTTGACACACCTTGTGACCCCTCCACACGGTCA
>JAPFFP010054227.1:0-29338 GCA_026153255.1 Solanum medicagineum | reverse complement strand
CGCTCTTCCGATCTCATTATTATTTTTTGTTGAATAACTTTTCTATCTTCACTAATATTATATTTTATATTTTCTTTAAAAACATGTTATATATTTGTATTTTGGTATGACTAAAGAAATATTTGAATCATAAGTTAATTATATATTTTTATAAATACTTTTATCAAAAAATTTGAAAACACGAGAATTTTAAAAAAAATTCCAAAAATCTGAGAAATTAAAAAGAAAATCCAAAAATTCGAGAAACTCAAAAATATTGAGGTTAAAAAACCCGAGTTTTATTGAATTTTATATCTAAAAATCTGACACAAACGATTTGATTTGGTATTTAAAAACTTTGGACCAACCTGGTTCATGAACACCCCTACATTACTGCAAATACATGGAGGATTTATGTAATAATTGTGATAAAAACTTAGTGAAGAAGATGATTTAAAAGGGACTTTTTGAATAGGATCGAAATTATTGATGTATTTGATATTTTATTAATATGTCTCACACATTATTAAGTTAAACTATATGTATATGATTTTTATCAGCATATCTGATTAGTGTATATTTATTCAAATGTATTAGGGATTTATGTATTATGAGAGATTTACACATGTATCGAGCAAATTATTAATGTCTCCAACATATTATTGAGTTAAACTTACATATATTTAGTTTTGTGTAGCTGCTTAAGTGTATATATATCTTACAAAATTTATACATCTGCCTGACTTATAGTTTATAAATTTAAGTTACGTCTAAACTTTGTTGCATCGGGAAAAAAAGGAGGAGGATATATTTTGAATTTTTTAAAAAAATTGTGATATGTCATATCATTTAAATTATTATAAGTGTGATTTTCTTCTTATTCATGATTTTCAGTTATCTATATATACCATACTAAAAGCGTGAAGACCTTAAAAATATTGTTTGGACTTTTTGCCTTTCAGCAAAAATCAAAGTATTTCTCTTTTGACAAAATCGTCCTTTCACTATTTTTCTAATTTATTATGTAATCTTATATTTATTTAGTTTCAAGATTCAGTTTTGGGTTAAAATTTCTTTATATATAGAATTAACTTTAATTTAGGACTACTCTAACTATATAAATAATTGTCTTGGCTATGAAGAAAAGGAAAGAAAAAATATTATTATTATTATTCTAATATTTAAGACTTTAAAACTAATCAAAATTTTTGATTATCAAATATTTTGTTAATAAAAGTATGCAATATAATAAATTTAAAAAGAAATAATTCTAAAGTTACATTAGAAATATTGAACTTTTTACCCTTCACTAAAATACTCTACTTTAGATAAAATCGTCTTTTCACTATTTTTCTTAATATTATTTTATTTTTTATTTATTTAGTTTCAAGATTCATTTTTGATTTTTAGTATTTTTTTTAATAGTTAGGATTCACTCTTGATTTAACACTATTCTATATAAATAATTGTTTAGGCTATAAAGGAAAGAAAAGAAAGAAATATTATTATTAATATGCTAATATTTGACACTTTTAAATCAATTTATATTTTGAATATCAATATTTTTTTAATAAAAATATGTAAAATAATAAATAGTTTTTTTATAAAATAGAATAATTATGCTGAAAATATTAAAATACTGTTTTTTATATTTAGGAGTCATGACCACGATGAATAAATTTCTTATTTATGTATTACGTTGAGCAGGGGTAGAATCATAATATAAAATATTATTCCAACGCCAAATACCTAAAAGGGATGTCTAGAACAATAATAATCCATTTCATCACAAAATGAGATTTGGAAGATGATGCGTAGTTTTATAACTTCATTTTTATTTTAATTCTTATAGAGGTATAAATATTATTTTTGATAAATTATTAATTTTAAGGAATAAACATAATATATAAATAGATATTTTAACTTGTATTCTTCAATTAGACGCATTACTTAATTAATAATTATTAATTATATCTCTTAATTACATACTAATTAATATATGTATTTTTGCGTTCAAGACCTAAAATATGATTACAAAACATAAAATATTACAAACTAACATAAATTTAAGTAATTAGATCTTATAATAATGAAATTTATGTAATTACCTTTTTACTTTTTCAGAATGAAATAATAAATAATATAATAATTTTATTATATTAAAAATAGATTCTTTAATTTTAACAAAGTTCCAGATGGAATTAGGAAAATTCCTAGACACACATGGTGATGGAGGTGAAAAAGATCAAGAATCTGAAAGCTGGTAGGGATGTAAATGCAATCCAACACTTAGGGAAGGGAATATGCCCGTGGATGTCTGAGGATCCGTATAGCTCTCGATCTATGTATTATTTATTTATTATTATTTTTATAATCATTTTTTCAATTCATAACATTACATTTTACAATAAAATGATGTCAGTATTATTAGGGATCATTTGATAGGTGTATGAGAATAATACTAAAGAGAATATATTATTAATGCTTAAATAATGTTTGTACTAATTATATATGCACTATTTATTATGAATCATATTATTTGGTGTTTTAAAAGTAGCATGCATTGCATGAAAAAAATTATTTACAAAGATACCGTTCATAATTATAGAAAAGATGTAAAAAAGATTTTGAGGAGTAATGGGATCTTTAACCATGCTAATGCATGCATTAAAACTCTTTGCATTACTAATACCTAGAAATTTATGATATTAGTAATAAATTACATGAAAAAGTGTATCAAACAAGGTATTGCTAATACAAAGTAATACACGCATTATTTTTCTCAATACACTCTACCACGACTCCTAAGTCCAAATCAACTCCAACCCATTGCATCATATTTTATACCAAGAAGAAATATTTTTCTCTCTTCATTATTAAATTACTGTTTCTTATTTTATTTATATTTTCTTATTTCATAAAACAAAATGCTTTCTAAAACATTTGTTACATATAATTTTCATATTCTTTTATTTTATATTTCTTTAATATATAATTATTTTATATCATAAATTTATAAAAGTTATAAATTGCTAGCAAATATTACATATTATACATAGCAATGAATAATACAAATAAAAGTGAAATCACCAATGAAATATAATTAAGTAAACATTACACAATTGAAAATTTTATTTTAAATCTACATAAATATTCAACTATCAAGATCAATATGTGATACGTCCAAATTTACTCCAAAAAGAATAGTAAAGCGGTCGTTGATCAAATATAGAACTCAACAAGAGTTGAGATCGATCCCACAAGGAATGCATGAGAATGGATCTATTAGCACCCTTTTCAGATGTAATATCTATTTCCAAAATAAAAATACATAAAGTAAATGGGAGGTTTTGGTTTTTGCAAACTAAGTTATTAAGGTAAAGTAACGAAAGAGTACAAAGACTACTGGATTTCAAACAATTTAATGCGAAGTTACGATTGTGTTCCCCATGAAATCTAATACTATAGCTGGATCTATGTGGTAAACTCGTTCATGATTACATATACAAGATCGAACAGAACAGTCCGAGGGATCTGTGGAAGTCCATAGAGTCTGAATTGACCCCGACGTAAATATGCCTCAAACTCGAGGCCGCACTGCTCGAGCCCGAGTCCCTCCCGGTCTGACAAGGAGGGCAGTAGAACTGGGTCCGGTAGTAGTTCACCACAGATGACTCTAACTCACACTGAGACAGAATCAGAGGAGGGATCACATGCTCAGAAGGAGGAGGTAGAGTCAAAGCCCCTGACCGATCCAAGATGGGGAGTTCCAAGAATGCAAACGATCTACGATAAGGGATTGGAGCTGAAAGAGCAAGGGAAACCTGTTAGGCAGCTCCACAAGGAGTCAAGGTTAAATGACTCCGGGTTGGACAAGGTACCGGGGTTGGATGCAGAGATTGACATACTCGGACTGGGATGGACTTCACAGCGATTGGGCAAATATGCCCCTTATTTGGTCCGAGGGTTTTATGCAGCGTATTATGCTACTCTCCTCCGAGGCCTACCCAAGAACAAAAAGGCTATTGATTAGCCTAGACTACGAGTAGTTTTGATCAGGGATCGGAGAGTTGATACTTCTGAGGAGACCCGGGTTTACTTCGGGCCCAACTACAGAGTGTCTCATTCCACTGCAGAGTATGATAACATAATTTCAAAGATGCGAAAAGCGGTGAACAACAAGTATGTTGGGGTCAAAATCGAGCTACTTCGGTGGATAGCCATCCAGATATGCGAGAAGGGTTTTGAGCCTACGTGGGTCACAAACCACGCTGATCAGATCGTGAAATCCCACCTCTCCTTCCGGACGAAGTTTTGGTGGTCTGTTATACGTTGGTGTATCAGGAATACTTTTATGAATAATGTGATCACCTCGGAGCGAGCATCTTAGCTGGCTACGTGATTAATTGGGCCCGAGTCATAGCTGAGAAGATACATGAGTCCGCTGTCAAGACTAGCACCTCACTGCCATTACCTATCCTGATCCATCATTTGTGCAGTGTAGCAGGTGCTCGTGTCACCCTCATCGGGACCCACATATAGAGGCCACACGTATCATGGATCCCAGCCTGATCAAGGCTGATGAGAACCCGGTGGCCCTACAATGAGCAGCTTCTCCTCCACTACCAGATCCATTCCCGATTGAGCCTTAGACTCAGGAGCCGACTCCAGCCACCACCAGCACTACTCCAGCTACCGCAGAGCCATCTCCAACTGTTGAGATCGACGAGATGCCATCTTCCAGCGCACCAGCACCAGCACCTTCTAGTATACAGGTTGATCCTTTTATGTCTGCAATTGTTTTTTAGGCATTGGTGCATACGGTAGCCACAGCGAAGTTCCAGTTGCAGAGGTTAGATGGCCAGATCAAACCATGGGTCAGTCAGACGGTCCAAGCCTCCGAGAAGAGGGCAAAGGCATTCGCTCATGACATGATAGATCAGAGAGTTAGAGCAGTGGATGTCCGAGTAGACGCCTTCGAGGAGAGGATCCAGAAGAGGCTCGCGGATGCCTAATTTGCTGACATGAGCACAATGATAGAGGAGCTGGACAAGTTCAAGGCTAACTTGTTGAAGACGTTAGCGGCCCTGATACCAGTCCCGGACGTGGCATCGGCAGGTGATGATATATTTGACTTATTTGAGGACCACCCACATGCCCACGGGAAGAGGCCCCTCGAGACTAACGACATAGTGGTGAGCCAGAAGAGGCCCAGACTTGATGATGAGGCAGCAACACTGGAGGAGGAGCTAATATCAGAGGAGGTGGTGTTGGAGTCCCTAGCTCTGGCAGCTATACAGAGAGATCGGGAGCAGCGGATAGCATAGGTAGAGAGTAGCTCGCAGGCAGCTGTAGCCCATACCACCGAGGAGCTGGCAGAGGCTCAGAACCCCCAGGACCAAACAGATGTTGGTGCTTGAGCACCAATTGTTTGATATTTTGACCCCAGCCCTTACTTGTTATCTAGGGATACTTTGTTCCTTATTTCAGACAATATCTTCTTTTTGTTGATTTTTTGGATACTTTTAAATGTTTTGTTTTGAATTTTGTTTTTAATTATGTTTAGATATTTGATTTTGAAATGATGGTTTTTAGCATATATGTGTGTGGGTGTGTGCGCGCGTTTTGGGTATTTGTTTTTAATATGTGTCTTTACTTTGAGGACAAAGTATCTTATTTTCATGGGGTGTGGGAAGTTATAGATTGGGGTAAAGCCTGAGTAACCTCAAGTCCATAACTTCCCCTATTTTTGATCCCAAGGTTTTCTTGTCGTGCTTCTTTTTCCTTGTGGATGTTTTAATTCTGTTGAATCGGCATGTTTAGGTAGTATAGATAATTTGTAGATATATAGTAGTTATTATCTTTTGGCATATATACAATCTTGAAATGCTTTTTGAATGTTTTGAAAATTCTGTACCCTCAAAATTTTTGAGATTGTTGGTTATTGGTACAATCATGCATGTGATTATCTGGCAAGTTTGTTCTGATAATGAAAAGGCAAGTTGATGCTTGAAGCATGACCTCTGAGTCTATACTTGATTGTGTATGCGATGCCATGTGTGTGTGAGCTTATTTTGTTGCATTCATGTATATGTATGGACTCAAAACTTTCCTTATTACTCTAAGATTGGACTGGTGATTTTGTTGGATTGAGAAAGGATCTGAGACCAGTGTTCTTTTAGTAAAGTCCACTTTTGCCTAAATAACCTACCAAATGTGATAGTTGATTCCTTGTTCCAATTGTTTGAGCTTTTCATGTACCTATTCTTTCTTAACACCTAGCTAGTCTAGTCTTGTTTTGTGAAACCTTGATATTGGCCCTAGTCTGTCCTTGAGTATGTGAACCTTGACACTAAAAGCCTAAGTTGAGGGTGGCTACAAATAGTGGCCCTGGTTTTGGGAATAGATATTGTGTGACTCACCTCAGGCTAAAAAAGTCTAAGTTGGGGTGGCCTTTATTGTGGTAAAGTAATGAAAATGAGGTGGTTATTCAGGAAAGAAACAAAGAAAGAAAAAAGTCATGTGCTGGGTGAGAAAAAGAAAAGAAAAGTTTCCTTGGATTGGAGTGAATAGCTAAATGAGTTCAAAAATGAGGCACAACTATAAAAGAAAAAGAAAACACCCGAGGAAAAGCTTGAAAAGGAAGACTAAGGGCTAATGAAAATGGTTGAGTTATGGAGGAAAGAGTGTTAAAAAAAACATGATTCAAGGATAGCTTTTAGTCACTACTTGCCTAAAATGCTATACCAAAGCCCCATGAGCATATGTTACAATCCATTAAGTCCTAAAGTGATCCGAATCCACTTTGTCACCAATCGAAAAGTTGACTATAAAGGCAAACCTATGATGTTAGTCATTTTACATGAATTTCATTTGTGAAAGTGAGAATGCTTGCACAGTCCCTGAATTCTGATTGTTTTTTGAGTGAGTAAGAGGGACTTCTTTTCTGTGAAGACATTTGCACTGCATTATTGGCATATGACTAACCCAGTTATTGTGGATGGTTGATACTCCTTTGCTTATCATAGTTGGATTGCTGGATACATCTTTGTGTATTGGTTTGCTTAGTAGCTTTGCAATCTGGTTTTGAAAATGAAAGTCGGGTACCTGAATTAGAGCAATAACAGTATATGCCATTAGAGTAACTACTATTTGTTTCTCATTGTCTGCTTAAGTTGAGTCGTCGCTTGAGGATAAGTAACAGTTCTAAGTTGAGGGTGTTGGTGTGCTGTCAAAATACAGCACATTTTATGCCTAAAGCAAGGGATTTTATGAGTTCTTAATGCGACTTTTTATGATTTTTATGTGTTTTTATGTTGTTATTGCAGAAAAGATAGGTTGGCATGATTTTGGGAGAAAATTGCAGATTTTCTTGAAGTGCAAGACATACGATCCGTCCCACGAGTTGTAGCAAGAAACAATGAGCAAAAATCAGAAATCTGCTACGTGGAGGTCAGCCCTACGAGGTCACTATACGAGTTGTAAGTCTCACTATGACTCGTACAGGTGGGTTCATAGCAAGAAGCAGAGAGCTAAAAGTTTGGACCAAGAATAAAAGGCCTAGACTACGAGAGGAGCATACGAGTCGTAGCCCAAGCAATGACTCGTACCAGTGGGTCGTAACAGTTAAGTCCAAAATGCAAAGTGCTTGACACGAGACCCCGATTATGACTAATAGGTCACTCTACGTGTCGTACCTGCACGATGTACCTACTGTCAACTGTCTTTTCAATTTAATTTTTAGGGTTAAATTATAAACACTATAAATACTTTATGATACGTTTTTCTTAGAGGAGATACATTGAATGTTGTAGAGAATACTTTGAATATTCTCTCTTGAATATTCTTAGGGTTTTTCTAGGGTTTAGTGTAAATTCTCCTTTTTAATTTGAAGACCCACTTTGGGGATTGCAAAATACACATTGTACTCATTCTCCATTAATCCAAGCTTGTGGTTTGCAACTAGAAGTAGTTGACTTGAAATAACCTAGACTTTGTGCATTTCTTTGATTGGTGTTTTGCATGTATTGTTTATTTCCCTTCATTTTGATTGTTGTTTGGTGGTGGCCAACACCAAACCCCGCCTACTATCATGATCACGATCAAGGTAGTGATGAATAGGAAAAGGGAAGTAAATGACAGGATTTGATTGACGTGTTCTCGTTTTATCAAACAAACCTGACCAAGATGAGGTTGACTGGGACAATGGGTAATGGGTTAGTTGGCACACCATGGTTGCCGACCATGCGCCATGGTGAAATTCGACCTTCATCTTCACAACAGGGCTGGAAGAACCTAAGTTATCGTCCTGCATACGAACTCTCAATATGCATTGTGTTGTCTAGGGTAATTGAGTCAACGAATCATGGGGAACACAATTCTCAAGTTGTCCTCAAATTTGAGTGTCTTCTCGCATAGTTAGTATAGTGTTTATTTTTATTTTTGTTCTTAAATCACAACCCCCCCATTTAGAGATTTTAACAATAGATGCTTGAAATGATTGATAGTGGATCTCTATAGCCCCGTATTCCCTGTGGATTCGACCCTAACCTTCGGTTAGGTTAATTGCTGACAGCGACCGCTTTCTTATTGGAGTGTGAACATCATCATCGCCCCTCATACATGATCCTCAAGTATCTTGTCATTAATAGTCTATCTGAAGGAGCCCGATACTCAAAGACCAAATAGGAACCTGTTGATGGTGGTTTCCGAAATGTTCGCCCTCACACCACACACCATAACATGTGACCGCGGGGACAACCTGCAGGCGGGCTACATCTTCAACCTTTTATAATGGTTACCATGTATAGAGTTCAGTAGACTGGTAACATAATTAGAGTAAACCTCCTCGATGATGGCGAGCCCATAGTAACCAGGTAGTTATGCCATCCAACCAAAATGATATGATTCAAACACATCTCTAATCTCCAGGATCCGATCGAGTTGATCCGTGAGGACCCTAACCTCCGAGATGACTACCTGCCTTTGGAACCCCCTAGAGCCCTTGTTCAACCCCTGAGTGAAAATCTCTTTGGCTCCTTGGATTGTCCAACGACATTGTAGAAATACAATAAGCCACTTGGCGATTTCATGGTTTGTCGTCCGGGAGACTGCAAAATGTATAGCTTCATCATCACTATCCCGAAGTTCGATCTCATCAGCCTGCTCCTCAGTTTCACACTCATCAGCCTCCGAGGTTTGCACCTGCTCCTCTTGCTTGGGGACATCCTCCTCTTGCTCCAGGGCATCCTCCTCCTCCTCAACTTCCGTATAAGGAACCCTCTCCTCAGACTGGGGGCTATGGTTCGGACTGCTGCACGAGCCCGTGCAGTGCGAGGGGAGTGAGAGGAGACATTGCCCATAAAAAGAACCTCAGACCCTTTTGAGGAGTCATCACCTAAGTCACTTCCAATTTGATGGCTAGATGACACAGTTGGGGAGTTGGGGAGAAGTGACCCAGGCCCCTAAGTCTGGTTAACCTTCGATGTGGACCCATAGCACCTGCAAGTATCACAAATGAATATAGACTATTAGAAATTTTTGAACGAGCAAGTTGACACACTAACGGGTAGTCAGACTTCCCTTGTGCCATAAAAGTGACAATAACCCTTAAGAGTGGCATCACCCGATCTATCATAGGGAAATTGTACTTAAGAAACATGTAGAAATTCAATTCAAATTCAAACTAGGAGGCATCACATAAGTGGCATGGGTACAAGGAGACCCTAAATGGGTCGTGGAATGTGGCACGATTCATTACAGGGCCCATGGAAGGGGACTTGGTGTGTAGTTGTTTGAAGGCGTGTCACAAGCCGATACACAATTCGTGTAAAAGCACACGATCTGTGAGACTGGCCGTGAGAAGCCCGCTTTGCCGAATTTCAGTCCAACGTGCGCAAACACACAAGTTTAAGCAATTTCACATGACCTAATCATCGACCCATCAACACATTAGCATATACAACACGTTTTACCCAAGAGTTATACCAAAAATCTACTAAAGTCATGACTTTCATGGTCAACACCTTTAAAGCTAAACAATGGTGGTTTTTACCACCAAATGCAACACCTAACACCAAATTCATGCATTATGACTCTTTTAATGAGGAAAGAAACAATTTTGAACAAAGATCTACACATGCATACGTGAAAATCTACACTAGAAGATGAAGAAGGGGAGTGCTTACTTGATGAACAATAATAGAGGTGATGACTTGCTTGGAAAAGTAGAAACCCACACTAAGATGAATGCTACAAATCATGAAATGGACTCACGAATCATAACAAAAAAGATTGAAATATTTGGGGGGGTTTGAGAAGAGAGGCGTGAGATAGAGAGAGAGTCGTGAAGGATAAGAGAGAGTGGAAAAATTAAAAGTGAGTTGTTGGGACAAAGTAAGGGTTTTTAATACCCTTGGTCAATCATGTTGACCGGTCAACCATCTCTCTCCTCGGACGGCCTCACAGCCTGTGTCACATGTTACGATTCATTTGATCGCCCGTCCTGCCAGACTTGAACAATTTTAAAATACCTACCTGGCAGTCATTGGTTAACAGCGCCTCCACGACCGGCCTCACCAGTCGTGACACATTTCACGGTCCATTTGGACGTGCGTTCACCCATACTTAAATATTTTAACAACAGAACTCAGCTGGGCCACATACACACACCAAAGGACCCATCTCATGAGCCATCAAACGTGAAACGGTCCGTGTGGGGGCATCGTGGGGCAACACTTGGATAATTAAGCACGAACTCACCGGGGCCATGCGCTACGGCTCCATACCGGCGCCTCGACAAACTGTTCCAGTTGGTACGACCCATGTAGGTGCCGTGGAGCTGTCCTTAGCCCAATTTTGGCCACTTTGGCTTCGAGTTATGCCACCACCACGCGTATGCTCACGAACTCCAAAATGACACCTATACCTACCTGATACGCAAATCAAAAACAAAAACATGCATGACATATAAATTAATTTTTTTAATCCTTTTACAATGCATGGGTTGCCTTCCATGAAGTATTTGATTTAACGTCGCGGCATGACGCAACTATATTGACTACTCAGACTTTGTCAAGATGCATGACCTCAATCACTGAGGCTTCATAAGTATTGTTTCACTCTCTGCCCATTTACTTTGAATCGATCCCCATTTTCTGCTTCCAGCTCAATTGCACCATGGGGGAACACTTGGACAATCTTATAAGGTCCAGACCACGTAGACTTGAGCTTACCTGGGAACAACCTCAATCTGGAGTTATACAATAGTACCTTGTCACCAATACTGAAACTTCGTGAGCAATATGCTTATCGTGTTGGAGCTTCATCCTGTCCTTGTAGAGTACTGCACTCTCATAAGGTTGGAGGTGAAACTCATCCAGCTCATTGAGTTGGTCAAGTCTCAAGTTAGAGCCTGATCCTACTTCATGTTTAGCTTCTTAAAAGCCTAAAGTTCCTTGTGCTCCAACTCCGCAGGTAGATGGAAGGCTTTACGAAACACTAATTGATATGGAGACATACCAATAGGGGTCTTTTAAGCCATCCTGTAAGCCCAAAGTTCATCATCGAGTTTCCATGCCCAATCAGTTATGGTTGCATTCACAAACTTGGTCAGGATCTCCTTGATCTCTCTATTTGAAACTTCAACCTGTCCACTTATCTGCAGGTGATAGGTTATGGGCACTTGGTGTTGTTGTACTCCAGACTTCGCTAGCACCGCACAGAAGACCTTGTTACAGAAATGAGAACCCCTATCACTAATGATAGTTCTGGGTGTCTCAAATCTGGAGAAGATGTTCCGCCACAAAAATCGGACAACACTCTTGCTTTCATTGTTCAGCAATGCAACCGCCTCCACCCACTTAGAGACATAGTCCACTGCCACTAGGATATACTTCATGCCATAGGAGCTCACAAATAGGCCCATGAAGTCAATGCCCCATATGTCAAACATTTCTACTTCAAGAATAGAGGTCATCGAGAGCTCTTGATGCCTAGAGATGTTGTCCTCTCATTGACACTGATCACACACTAGCACCAAGTCATAGGTGGTGGGCCAGTAGTACCCACATTACAGGATCTTTTTTGCAGTCCCGGCACCACCATGATGGCCCCCTATAGAGGAAGAGTGACAGGCCTTCATGATACTCATCATCTCCACTTCTAGAATGCACCGCCTGATGCCCTATCAGCATATGTTCGGAACAAGTACGGTCATCCCAGAACATCATGAAGAAACTTTTTTCTTTGGTGAGGGTTAAGGCCCTTAGGCATAATGTCACTCACCAGAAAGTTAGCAAAATAAGCAAACCGAGGAATTAGGTCAACAGAAGTTGCCAATACCTGCTCATCAGGAAAGGAATCATTGATGTTCAGCCAATCCATCGCTCTTGACTAATCCTTCGACCTAGACAAGTGGTCTACTACCTGATTCCCAGATCCTTTTCGGTCTTAGACCTCAAAGTCAAACTCTTGCAGTAGGAGAACGCATCTAATCAGCCTCGGCTTAGCATCTTTCTTTTCCAAGAGGTATCTCAAGGTTGCATGGTCGGTGTGCACTATCATTTTTGTACCCGATAAGTAGGCCCTGAAGGTATCAAATGCATATACCACAGTCAGCAATTCCTGTTCAGTCACCGTGTAATTCCTTTGAGCATCATTGAGGGTCTTGCTGGCGTAGTAGATAAGGTGAAAAATCTTGTTGCATTTCTGCCCGAGCAGAAATCAACTTTTGTTTCAAGGCCTCAAAGGCATGCCGACTGCTATCATCGCACCGAAACTTGGCATCTTTCTCCAATAGCTTGGTCAATGGATAAGAAATCTTGAAAAATCCTTTGTAAACCGGCTGTAGAAACCTACATGTCCAAGAAAACTCCGAACCCCCTTCACAGATATGGGAGGTAGCAACTTCTCGATAGCCTCAATCTTATCCACCTCTATCTCTTTATCAGAGATCTTATGGGCAAGGACTATCCCCTCCTTGACCATGAAATGGCATTTCTCCCAATTTAACATGAAATTCGCCTCCTCACAACATTGTAGTGCCCTATTAAGATTTTCAACAGATAATCATCAAAGGAATCACCCATTACAGAGAAGTCATCCATAAATACCTCAAGGGTGTTTTCGACCATGTCGGAGAAGATTGACATCATACATCGCTGGAAGGTAGCAGGGGCATAGCATAAACTGAATGGCATCCTGCTGAAGGCAAAAGTCCCATATTGGCAAGTTAAAGTGTGTCTTCTCCTGATCCTCCAAGACTATAAATCTTTGATTGTAGCCCGAGCACCTGTCCAAGAAGCAGTACCACCTTCTGCCGGCCAATCGATCTAACATCTGGTCTATGAACGGCATGGGGAAATGGTCCTTTACAGTTCATCTATTCAGCTTTCAGTAGTCCATGCACACTCGCCACCTAGTGATAGGTCGCAAGGGGACGAGCTTATTTTAATCATTGGCTACCACTGTCATGCCCCCTTTCTTAGGGACACATTGAACTGCACTAACCCACCGGCTGTGCGAGATAGAGCATATCACCCCAGCATCTTGCCACTTGATAATTTCCTTTTTCACTACCTCTTGTATGGGGATTTAACCTATGTTGTTCGATGCTGCGTGCATATCCCTGGAGAAATCCCTATAATTTCTGCAATGGTCCAACCAATAGCTCTTTTGAAATTTTGGAGGATCCCCAACAATACTTTCACTTTGTCTTTCTGAAGATCTGCAGCCAGAATCACTGGAAGAGTGTTATTAGTGCCTAAATGCATATCTAAAGTGTTGGGGCAGCTCCGTGAGCTCCACAACAAGAGGCTCCTCAATAGAAGGTTTGGCTGGCGGAGTCGGTCTATTCTGCAAGTCCAAGTCCAGCTTCCTAGGGACAAATGGTCTGGTTCCCATACCTTGCAAAGCATTCACAGTGTCTTTGTACCCATTGATACCATCCTCTAGGAAGTTCATCAACACTGCTAGTAGTGTGTCCGCAATTATCTTTTCTTCAAATGGAATCTCATAAAGACACTCATCATCCGCATCCATGAAAGACATTACAACTACCTCTTTGGGTCTCTTCATTACAGTACACACACAGAACTTTACCTCTTCAGTGTTTAATCTAAAGGTAAGCTCCCCATGCTCCACATCTGCTAATGCCCTGCTAGTCGCCAAAAATGGTCTCCCAATGATGATGGGAACCTCGAAATCCACCTGACAGTCAGAATGATAAAATCTGCAGGAAAGATGAACCTTCCCACACGGACCAGCACATCACACAAAATCCTCGTGGGCCTCTGTACTGATCTGTCTGCCATAAGTAGCCGTATTGTAGTGGGTGCGGGGACCCCTAAGCCCAACTGCTTGTAAATTGCCAGCAGCATCAAGTTGATGCTGACGCGCAAATCATAGAAAGCCTATGCAAAATCATAAGATCTAATAGTACAAGGGATAGTGAAAGCTCCTGGATCTTCTTTATTCTCAACAAGGGATCTTGTAGCAATGGCGCTACAGTGATGAAGATTGTTTGCCGGCTCGATCGTGGTTGTCCTCTTCCTAGTTACTAAGTTTTTCATGAACTTAGCATAGCCTGACATCTGCTCAAGTGCTTCCACTAGAGGGATATTCAATGACAGCCCCTTCAGCATAGACAAGAATTTCTAAAACTTGCCATCTTCAACCTTCTTCTGCAACCTTTGTGGGAATGGTGATGGTAGCTTGGGAATAGCCGGTAGAGAGTGAGTTACTAGTTTGTTTGACTCTTGGGCATCTTTAGCAACCTTAGGCTCTGCTGGTCCCACATTAATAATCTTCACTTACGTCATGAATATGCACCTCCACAGGATCAGGTATCTTGCCTTCAGCTTTGTCAAGACCTGCATCACTGGCTACAACAGGGTCAGAGAGTACCTTATCGCTCCTCATGGTTACTGCTATGCAGTGAATATCATTTTTTGAATTCGGAATAGTGTCACTAGGAAGTGATCCAGCTTTTCTCTAATTCAATGAGGCTGACAGTTGCCCCACTTGCTTCTCTAGTTGCTTGATCGAAGTGGAATGCTATTCGACCAATTGCCGGACATTGGACATTTCTCCTCTCATAGCTAGCACCCCTGTCTCAGTGGACTCTACCTCATTAAGAACCTTTGCCATGATCACTTCTAATTCAATTTCCACCACCATCAATTTGATGCTCACGATTCCTATAGTCATCTCTGTTTTGCCAGTTTCCTTGATAGTTCTCACGACCATAGTTTAGACCTTGGTTACTGGTGTTGAATGGCCGATAACCCCTGGCTGCCTAAGAAGTTCTCCCGTATATCATAATAATAACCTTGATCATCATATCTGGGCATTGTATCCATAGCTTTCACCTTTTCTAGGCTTCCATCTAGTAGTCGCTTTGTTAGCAAGTCCAGTTGGGTCCATATATGGGCCATGTCTTGATCCCGTTCCTCCTTTTGTTGCTGTTCTACAGTCATCTCGAAGATGAACCCAGAGCAGTCTCTATGTTTGGTGTACCATGCCTTGTTATTCTTGGCTACCTGATCTAAGATCACCACTATGTCTGGGAACATTCTAAACATGTATGATCCTCCACAAGCAGCATCAATGATACACTTCGTCACAAAGTTGCAAGACCTGTAGAAAACTGCTTTCAAGTAATCATCTGTGAGATGGTGACTGGGGCACTACTTAAGCTTCTGCTCGAATCTCTCCCAAGTTTCATATAGTGCTTCATTCGACAGTTGCTTATGAGACCCAATGTCATCAGTGATCTTCAGCTGTCTCCATGCAGGGAAGAACCTCTCCAAGAAAGCCTTCTTTAACTCTCTCCAAGTGAGAATGGAATCATGTGGAAGCTCATTCAACAACTTTGTCTCCTCACCAGAAAGAGACAACAGAAATAATCGCAACCTAAGTGCTTGCTGACTGACCCTTGGAATATCGGACGATTGACATGTTGCCAAAAAGTTCATGACATGCTGATTTGCGTCCTCAGTTGTTGCTCCGCTAAACTACCCTTTCAATTGTAACATTTGTAGCATAGTACTAGTGATGGTGAACTTGAATTTTTTCTTGAGTTCGATCTTGTGTTCAAGAGCTTTTAAGTTTTTTCTTGAAGTTGAATGCTTGAATGTTTGAATTCTTGAACTTCGTAGAGAAATTTGTGGTGTTTGATCAACGAGCTTTCTCTAGCTTTTTGTTAGAATTCTCTCTTTTTTTAATTATGAAGACCTCTATTTATAGTTGTAGAATAGAGGAATTATAAGAGGAACGACTTCCCTTCAGCCAATCAAATTTGAGTGACGTGGCATATTGGGCTTTAATGAATTGAGTTTGTCATTTTGACACATGGCATGACCTGTCACGCCCCAGGAGGGTACTGTAAACGTAACCGGTATTCAGAGACTATTGTTAATCCCCAAGCGAATCACTTCGCCTCATCACATTCATTCGATCAAGAAACTCAAGACAATCAGTGGAAGACTAAGGAAAGTAATGGGCACATATCATCTAGTCTCAAGAAAATATCAATAAATAAAAGGGCTAGTACAAAGAGCTAGCTCAACAAGTCTTAACATCAACATTCGACTCTACTCTATGAAACAACTATCACAATCAAGTGGTGCTAATGACAGGCGCATAGCTACCTCAAAATAAAGTAAAATTGATCAAATCAACTCTAAAAAAAAGATGAAAATTAATGTAATGATTCTTCTGAAGTAGAGGAGGCTCACCAATCAGCTGAACATCTTAGACCCTCAACAATGCACCTGTTGACGATCCCTAATCCATATATCTGCATCATTAAATGATGCAGCACTGAGTGTCATCAGTACGTGGAATGTACGGTATGTAAAATAGCTGAAGCAAACAAAAGCAGGTGGAATAATATGGAGCAACATCAATTCAGAAAGATAACCAATCAAACTGTCAAATGTCTATCTAAAGCAAGAATAAAGAGTAGACAAGTGGCTCATCAGCCAACTCAAGTCAACTCAATGAGACTCAACTCAACATCCAAATACTATCAGTGTGGGACCTATCTGGCAGTTTCTTGGACCTACATACAACCATAACCTATGAGCCAGTGATGATACAACGAAGCGATCTCATTGCGGCATTCACCCAGTACCTTGCCGGGATGAAAGGGTGTGGCATCTATGGATCCATAATAACATCAAGTCCTCTTTTGGGACTCAGGAAACATCCGTTTTCATGGCTCAATCCTCTCCTATGCTAGCCACATAGGTATGAGTGCGAGTGAGACTCACTCTTACTCATTTCGATGCTCAGTACTCCTCCCAGGACTCAATATGCTCATAAACATCAAACATCAAGATTTCTCATCATTTAGTCTCTTTTGGACAAAGAACATCAACTCATCTCATTAACCATCAACTCAATGGATTAAGAATATTTTTAGATTGCGTTCAACCTCTTTAAGACTCTAAGAATCTTATCAACATCATCATCAATACTCTCAATTCAGGACTACAACTATAATGAGCAAATTTATATCTTCAAGGCTCAAGACTTATCTCCTAAGTTCATTCTTGCATTCTTTCAAAAGTTAACATATAGGGTTTTTACAATATCTCATGAAAAGTACTCAATTCAAGAAAAAAAATTTATGATGATCATCAATGTATGAAAATACATGTAAGTAATATAGTTTTCAAGAATTTAATCAAGATAATACTTCAAGAGTCATCATGGGGACTCATGGACTCTCAACTCATCTATGACCATTTATGGGGCACATGGGAGAACAATCTCTTTCTTTTAGTTTAGCCTTACATACTTGGAAAGTTGATATTACAATCGATTTGATGAATACTAGCTTTCTTGGAGAAAATCCTCGATCTCGGTAGTTCCTTTAGAGTGGAAGAACTTGAAAAGACATTGTTTAAAGGGCTTCTCCCTGATTCTTGAATTCTTGACTTAGAAGTTTTAGAGTTCTTGATGAAGAACCCTATATTCTTGAAAAGGAAGAATCAAAAAATTCTTTCTTGGGATTCTTGAATTCGTTATCTTGAAACCCTATGTTATGATTTAAGATCATATTAGAGATTCATGAATGGATAAAGAAATTTAGATTGGGTAGCTTAAAATTTATGAAGAATAACTTACCATGATGATGAATCTTGAAAGCTAATCCTGACTTGATGACTTTCTTGATAATTCTTGAGTGTTTATGTTTAAGAGTGAAGGGAGAGGGTTTTGATTATGCAAACTGATGTTTCATGCGGTTTTTGACCTTAAATAGACCCACAAAGATTCTAGTATGAAACTACCATCTAAATAAAAAGAAATAAACATCATTAGCTTAAATAGTAAGGGTTTGCATTAGGTCTGCGACGCGGAATTGTTGCGGACCTTTAGGCAGCTTTGCACGTTTTCACTAAAATGGTCATAACTTTCTACTCCGAACTTTGATTAAGGAGAAACTAGATGTGTTGGAAAGCTAATTCAAACATCTTTAATTTGATATATTATGGGTCACCTAACTCATTTTACTTTAGTAGATATGGTCATTTGAAGTTGTCCTTTCTATCTACTCATATGAAAAGTTAGTTGGTGGAGATTCTTTGGACTTGGCTTGATGTAAAGATTCCTTATACTCGTTTATTGAACTTAGGAGGGGTTGGGAAAGGTTTGAAATACACACCATGAAATAAAAGAAAATTCGCCTCGAAATTTACATAGGTACGCGACATGCCTCAGGCACGGACCGATGTATTTTCATCCAAAAATCCTCCGAACGAGTTTTCTAAATCCCGTCGAACAATTAAAAAAAATAAAGCGTAAGTCTCTATTCAGGGTGTGTCACGACCCTGACACACACAGACACTATCTCGATTTTTCAGATTGAAAAGTTATTTTTCGATCTAGTTGTTCTAAAATTCGAACAAGGCTACTTTTTCACTCAATTTTTCGTGCTGATTGCTAATTCGGTCTCGAATTTGCAAACGAAGCATGGGAAGACGTGTTATGCGCATGTTCCTTCTCTAGAGATATTTTAATAATTGTATAGGGTGTTACATTATCTCTCTCTTGGGATCATTCGTCCTCGAATGATGAGTGGAGATGGACATCAAGGCATGAATAACAATCGAAAGCTCCTCTCAATACTCACTCAATCAATCAAACTCTCGACTCATTATCTTTCTCAACAGTCTCTATTCAGACTCAGGAATATACACATCAAGAACTTAATTACTCAAATACTCCAACTCATGGGTGAACATCGACTCAAGAGTAGAAAACTCAAGTCGTTAGAGGGCATCATCATATGCAGCTCATAACTCTCGTCAAAGCCTAAGTTTTACTGCATACTCTTACCAAAGTCAAGCCTAAGTCAAAGTCACCTTGTGCTACCTCGTAAGTTAGTCACAATCCTACAAGCTATCCCTTAAGGTTCTCATTCTATACCTTAGACATCCTCACTGGCAGGCATGAAAGGGACATCGAAACTTGAGCAATTCAAGTCATTCGAACACCTCATCAATCAATTTTTTGGACTCAAGAAGAAGGTCATCAACTCTGATCGAGAATGGGATCATCGTGATTTGCAAGACTCTATGGACACTCTCGAGATCAACTCCCCACCTAAATTATACTCCCTTTCATGACACTCTACTCCATCAACTTAATCTTATAACTCTTACTCAAAATTTCCATCTAACCACCTCCTACTCTTCCGTTCAAGCTTACTTCTAAGCCTCAAGGTGCTATTCACGAGATGATCATGTTAATACAAAGCTAATCCTCAATACGCAACTCTAAACTTCCACGGGGCTTTCATTAAACGATCACTAGTCCTCTTCACTACTTCACTACTCTTTCTAAAACCCTTATTACGAAGTCTTCACTAGTCTATCGTCGATACTCATATAACAACAACCACGAATTCAAGCCTATCACTCTAACCATTTCAACTATACCTTAGAATTTTCAAGCCTACTTAGCACTTCTACCTCTACCATTCAATGAGTTCTCACTCAAAATCACACCAACATACTCTTACCTATTTACTGCTCATCATAAGGTTTTATCTCTCTCCTCCTTCTTATCTCTATCCCTACATGACACAAGTTAGCACCAATATCATAATAAGGACACACTCATTTCTCCTCATCTACCCTCATCCTCAGTCTACTGCTATCAGCATCACTATTTGGACTTGGAGGAACTCATCATCTCCCTCTTTGGAAAAACCTCAACTACTACCTCTCTATGCAAAATAAGCATGAATATCATCAAGAACTCAAATACTCATTATCATGAATAGACTTCTAACACAATGTCTAGAGTTTAAACTTTATCTTCATCATCATTATTAGGCATGAATACTATCAACGACTTACATACTCAAGTACGTAGAGGCTCAAAAGGAACATTAACTCGAAGATAGGAACTCAACTCCATATCACAATTCAGGAGCACTCATTCTCTCCCATCACCCATAACTCATCTACTATCATCAATACTTCTATCGGGACTGGAAAGCTGGATTACTCAAAGGGCTTGGAACGGAGGTCATTAGCACGATTCAATCAAAAAATCTTATCAAAGGAAATTCGAAGTACAATTCTCTCTCATGTATCAAGACTCACTCTGAGTTCACAGAACTATACAGTAGTGAAAAACTCAGGTCCCATCTCATTCAACATAGGACTGGAAACTCTTAGATCCATGGGGTAACATCAAGATAAATGAATGAATCCATCGTTTCTCATCCTCAAAACTCAGCATGAACGGGAATCAATATGATGTGCATTGGACTAGGCCATAGGTACGACAGTCATACACCAAAAGGGAATAGAGTATAACCTCAACTAAAGGGTAAAGATCGTATGAGATGGAAAAGAATTGATATCTCATTTTGATCATCCCATCACTATCGAAGACTCAAGATCTACTCGGGTTTACCAGCTCATCATCTCCCCCTTGGCTCTCAAGATCGTCTCTCTAAAGTTAGAAATCAATTTCCTCTACTAGGCTATAAGCATGCATCTCCACTTGGTCAAGGAATCACTATCCACAAAAATATCTTAAACTCTTCTGTTATTCTATAGTCGCATACATATACCTAGCCACTCAGACTCTTTTTAACGATATCACTCTTAGCTACTTCCCGTCTGTATGAAAATCTCTCTATATTTGCTATTCTTATGGCGTACATAACCATTTCCCACAACTCTTACAATCTAACCTCCTCTTTTTGCCTCTAGACTCCCAACTCCTGTGCCCTCCCCCCCTCCCCCCTAATCTCATTTGTATAAGACTTAGATTACCATGGAAAACTCATCATCATCTATCCATAAGCCCCAAATTGACTTTGCTACATTGTGACGACAAAGATTATTTACATCAGCCTACTCCTTATCAACAACTCAACTTTGCTATCTAGATTCGTATAACAGTCATAACTTAGAGCTTCACACATTTGTACACAACCATGGGTATATATCTCAAACCTCTTAAGCCTCCTCTTGTCTAACGCTTCTCCCTAAATTTACTATCTCCACGTAAGGGGTACCTCTACTCTACTCCTCGCACCAACTACTCCTAGCACCACGTCCCTTTCCAGTCAACATTTTAATTATTGAACACACACTACAGCAAGACTCTTAGGTCAAATCTCCAACAAGGACTATCACTATCATCATACTATCTCCCTCTTCACATCACTCCCCAAAATTCCAAGCTTAGGGATTATTGCGACCATCTGCATCACACACTTCCCTCGTATTATATCAACCTATAACTACTAGGTAAAAATTTAGGAATATAAGCCTACTAAAGTCTCATAGCGAATACTCGATCCACATCCCCTCTTCATAACTCATGTAACATTTACCCATCTAGTATAGCTCACCTTATTATCTAGCTAAACTCATCAGTGAATGAATCTTATGATACTCTCATGTTGAAATCATAAGCCTAGTTTAGGTCTATTACCTTAGAAGTACAATGTTTCCCCTATTTCACATCTATACTTCACCCTCACTAAAAGAATATCAAGATACATTAACATAGACCTCTTTCTAGTTTTGAAAATGCCCTAGCACATTCAAACACTAACTCTCTCTCTATACCCCATCATGACAATCATAGGGCACTCACCACTCTTCAACAAACTTAGGGAAATTGACTCATCACCTTTACTTACCTAATAGGTACATAACTCTACCTACAAGCCTCAATCAGCCATCACTTTAGCTATCTCGTCCCTTTCTTTCCATCATCATCATTCTAACTCTAGGATGATTCAATTCTACTCGGGGTTTATAAGACCTCACATCTCCCTCTTAGGTGATAATATAAAACTCTTTAGAGACATAAGTTTCTCTGTCATAGGTAACATTAGAAGCAAGTGTTGAAGAAAAGGGGTCTGGGTACCTCTAGAGCTAACTCAAATTCATGATTCATATGAGTAATAGTGCACACTTTCTAGTCACTCAACTTAGCATACTAGTCGGCTTCTCTCAAGCCTAGTGCAGTCTCTCTACCATTCTGATTACTTTCTGGCAGAGGATCTCAGCTATAAGAGTGTGAACATTATTGTCTCTATCACCTCACGGACGAGGCATAGTTGAAAGGTTTCGAGCATCGCACAAATCATCAAAGATTTCTCAAGAAATAGCTCTATCGCATGATTCAGATTTTGAAAGAAGGGAAACTTTTCCTAATGTCCCATACCCTCCCTATTATGGATGTGGCGCGTTTCACACCAATAATAAGGACTCTACTAGAAATGGTTTTATAGATTCCCTAGGACACTTGAACTCTGTACTCTGATACCAAATTTGTCATGCCTCGGGAGGGTACCCTAGACGTAATCGGCACTCAGAGACTATTTCTAGTCCCAAAGCGAATCACTTGGCCTAATCACATTCATTCGATCAATAAACTCAAGACAATCAATGGAAGACTAAGGAAAGTAATGGGCACATATCATCTAGTCTCAAGATAATATCAATAAATAAAAGGGCTAGTAGAAAGAGCTAGCTCAACAAGTCTTAACATCAATATTCGACTCTAGTTTATGAAGCCTCTATCACTATCAAGTAGTACCAATGACAGGACTATGACTACCTCAAAATAAAGTAAAGTTGATCAAATCTAACTCTAAAAGAAAGATGAAAATAAATGGACTGATTCCTCCCAAGTAGGGGAGGCTCGCCAATCAGCTGAACGTCTTAGACCCTTAGGAATGTGCCTGTTGATGATCCCTACTCCATATATCTGCATCATGAAATGATGCAGAGCCGAGTAATGTCAGTACGTGGAATGTACGATATGTAAAATAGTTGAAGGAAACAAAAACAAGTAGAATAATATGGAACAACATAAATTCAGAAAGATAACCAATCAAATTGTCAAATGTCTATCTAAAGCAAGGATAAAGAGTAGACAAGTGACCCATCAACCAACTCAACATCAGAGTACTATTAGTGTGAGACCTATCTAGGAGTTTCTAGGACTTACAACCATAACCTTTGAGCAGGTGATAATACAACAAAATGATGTCATTGTAGAATTTGCCCGATACCTTGCCGGGGTGAAAGGGCATGGCATCGATGGATCCATAATAACATCAAGTCCTCTTTTGGGACTAAGGAAATATCCATTTTCGCGGTCCAATCCTCTCCTATACTGGCCACATAGTTATGAGTGCAAGCGGGACTCACTCTTACTCATTTCAGTCCTCAGTACTCCTTCCAGGACTCAATATGCTCCTAAACATCAAACATCAAGATTTTTCATCATTTAATCTCTTTTGGACAAAGAACATCAACTCATCTCATCAACCATCAACTCAATGGATTAAGAACATTCTTCTGAGATTAAGTTCAACCTCTTTAAGACTCTAAGGACATCAATCTCATCAACACCATCATCAACACTCTCAATTCAGGACCACAACCACAACAACAAGCATATTTATATCATCAAGGCTCTAGACTCATCTCCTAAGTTCATTCTTGCATGCTTTCAAAAGTTAACATATAGGATTTATACAATATCTCATGAAAAGTATTCAATTCAAGAAAACAAATTTATGATGATCATCAACGTATGAAAATGCATGTAAGTAATATAGCTTTCAAGAATTTAATCAAGATAATACTTCAAGAATCATAAATGGGGACTCATGTACTCTCAACTCATCTATGAACCATCTATGGGGCACATGGGAGAACAATCTCATGTTTTTAGTTTAACCTTACATACTTGAAAAGTTGATATTACAATCGAACTTTGATAATACTAGTTTTCTTGGAGAAAATTCTCGATCTCTGTAGTTCCTTTAGAGTGGAAGAACTTGAAAAGATATTGTTTGAAGGGTTTTTCCTTGATTCTTGAATTCTTGACTTAGAATTTTTAGAGTTATTGATGAAGAACCCTACATTCTTAAAAAAGAAGAATCAAGAAATCCTTTCTTGGGATTCTTGAATTCATTATCTTGAAACCCTAGGTTATGATTTAAGATCCTATTAGAGATTCATGAATGAATAAAGAAATTTAGATTGGATAGCTTGAAATTATGAAGAATAACTTACCTTGATGATGAATCCTGAAAGGTAATTCTAACTTGATAACTTTCTTAATGATTCTTGAGTGTTTATGTTTAAGAGTGAAGGGAGAGGGTTTTGATTATGAAAACATACATTTTATGCGGGTTGGGACCTTAATAGACCCCCAAAGTTTCTAGGATGAATGTAACCTCAAAATAAAAAGGAAAAAATGCCATTATCTTATCCAAAGGTCCGCGTCGCGGACCTTCAGATAGCTCTGCACGTCTTCACTAAAATGATCATAATTTTCTACTCCATTAAGGTGAAATTAGATGTGTTGGAAATCTAATTCAGATATCTTCGGTTTGATGCATTATGGTTCACCTAAGGCATAGAATTTTAGGAGATATGGTCTTTTGAAGTTGACTCTTCTATCTACTCTTACGAAAACTTAGTTGCTAGAGATTCTTTGGACTTGGCTTGATGTAAAAGATCCCTTATACTCGTTTACTAAACTTAAGAGGGGTTGGAAAAGGCCTGAAATAGCCCTTATTAAATAAAAGAAAATTCGCCTCGGAATTTACATAGGTCGATGATGCGCCTCAGGCGCGGACCAGTGTATTTTCATCCAAAAATCCTCCGAACGAATTTTTCCAAGTCCCGTCGAACAAATAAAAAATTAAAGTGTAAGTCTGCGTTTAGGGCGCGTTGCAGCCCAAATGCGCACAGACACTGTCTCGGCTTTCAGATCGAAAAATTATTCTTCGATGCGGTTGCTCTAAAATTCGAACGAAGCCATTTTCCCACTCAATTTTTCGTGCTGATTGCAAATGCAATCTCAGATTTATAAACGGAGCAGGGGAAGACATGTTATGCGCACGTTCCTTCTCTAGGGATATTTTGGTAATTTTATCGGGTGTTACATGACCATATTGGCTTCTTTGTTTGACTTGGCATGCCATATCATTTGACATGTCGCGCTCCGATCGGCCACTTGGATGAAATAATATTGGGCTTATTAATTTGGACTCTATTATTGTAGTCTAAATCAATTAACATGTGCTTTAATTAAATTCGTATTTATTGGACTTAATTAATTAACCCAATTATATTAATCCATAATATTTATTTGGACTAGTATATTTATAAATTTAAAATAATTCGAATCATTTTAAAATTTATATTCAATAAATTTTAAATGATTATAAAGGTCCCCCTACTTCAAGTCTAGTCAAAATATTTTATCATTTGAAGACTTGACTTGAAGTATTAATTTTATATTATAATAACAATTGTTATAATATTATAAAAAAGTATTGACATAATATTATAACCTTATTATTATAATATAATGTAGAAAAGGAAATTATTCCCAACTTTATCTTATTTGAGAAAGAAAAAAAAAAATTGACCACCTTTAATTTTCTTTCCTCTTCTTTCCTTTCCTTTCTTTCTTTCCTTGTTCTTTCCTTTTTTTTCTTTTTTTTTTCTTTTTATGTCATGCCTCGAGAGGATACCCAAGACGTTGTTGACACCCGGAGATTATTGCTACTCCCCAAACGAACCACTTGGCCACATCACAATCATTCATTCAATGAACTCAACAAATCAGCGGAAGATAAAAGGTGACTAATGAGCACATCTCATCTAGTCTCATGTTAATATAATAAGTGAAAGGCTAGTCGAACAAAATAGCTCAAAAAGTCTTAACAATCAACATTCGACTCTAGTCTATGAAGCCTCTATCACTATCATATCAAGCGGTGCCAATGATAGACTCATGGCTACCTCAAGTCAAAAATAAGCTATCACGTCTAACTCTAAAGCAAGATGAAATAAAAACAATGAATCCTCCGAAGTAAGAGAGGCTCACCAATCAGCTGACTGCTCAGATCCTCAACGGTTCACCTGTTGACGATCTCTAATTTATGTGTCTCCATCATAAAATGTTGCAGCACCGAATGACATTAGTACATAGATTGTAAGGTATGTAAAATAATCGAATGAAACAGAAACATGTAGAATAATATAGAATAATATCAACTCAACATTGTACTCAATCAGAATGACAAATATCTATCTAAATCAAGAATAAAGAGTAGATAAGTGACCCTAACCAACTCAACCTCATCACTCAATGCAGACTCAACTCAAGGGAACTCAACTCAACTCGTCTAAACTCAACTCAACTGAGAGTACTCAATGTGGAAACTTAGCGGGAGTTTCTCTTAACCGACACTAACCACTTATGAGCCAGTGGTTGTACAACAATCACGTTAATGTTGCCACAGCCATTCCGTATTTGCTAGGTAAGGAAAGAGTATGATCCACAAGGAAACGAAACTCTACCGTCCTCTATTGCTTCAGGGACGTAAACTTGAGAAGGAACCATGAGATATAATGGTTCAATCCTCTCCTATGCTGGGCCGGCATAGATAATGATGTAAGTAGGACTTACTCTTACTCATTTCGATGCTTGATGTCGCGCCCCATTTTTCTCACGAAAAAACGGGAACCTGAATGACGTCGTAACAAGGACTCTTTTGAGATTTTGAAATGTGAAGAGTCGCCACCTAATGAATTAAGGTGCACTAGGATACCATTCTAAGCCTAAAACTAAGTCTAACAGTCAAGTCAACCAGAGATTGGTAAGGGTTCAAGTTACCTCAAAAGACAGGTGTTAGGCACCCTTTGAGGTCAACAAGTGCAGGTCCCGACCATATATCTCATTTAGGTGGTGTCCTAGAAATACTAGAAAAAATGTTGTGATGTTTAAGAATAAATAACAAAAAAAATATAGACATAGAATTTGAATACTAACATGGATGCCTTCCGTAAATAATAATTTGCATTTATAAAATTATTGTACATTCTTGGCACGTCAAGTTCATAAGGATCTCAAGGATCCCGAGCAGTGCTTGTGTCAAGAGGGACTTGTATCGCAGTGAACCAACAACAGAGAGAAAGAGTTCACAAAGTAGCGTAGAATGATATGCAAGATGTATTGAACAAGAAGAATATGATATATTATTGTTTTTCTATATGAGAGTTTGTTATTGTCTAAAGAGTGTTTTTCGCGTAGAATTCTCTGTCAAAGTGAGAGAAGGCAACATTATATAGCTAGTAGAAAAACCAGTAGAAGGAAAGAGAATCAATTAAGAGGGGATTATGGGAAACTTTTCCTTAATCAAAGAAGGAGAATCAGTCATTATAAAAATTGGATCAAATTAATAATACTTAGCATAATAATAAATCTAGCAAATCAAATCAATTAGCAAAATAAAAGCTATCTTAAATAGCACTATTTTATTTCAAGTAACAAAAAACCAGTCAATTTATGGGCAAAGCCAATCAGTTCTAACAAAATTGAAATATGCGAGAGGGGATTAAAATTATATATATATATATATATTTTCTTTCAACAAAATGTGTCCATAAATAAGAAGTAAATCAAAATTATTGAATTTTTAATATATTATGAGGTGCCAAGATAAAGGAAGAAAATATTCATTTAACATAAATGTTACCATAATTATGCTAGTACTAAAAGTTATTACGTGATTTAAGATCTATGGCAAAACTTTCAAAGTCAAGTAAATCACCCAACATTATCAGAATCACCAAATTGGAGTCTTAATAAACTAATTCAGACCTAAACATGGAAAATATAATCAAAATCTCATCGTTGAAGCTGTCAAAAATAAAAAGTACCAATCTGAGGGATGAATTGCAATGGTCCAAAGAATTAAATGCCAACATCATCAAAATTAGCCATCCAAAGATAATCAAAGAAGAACAGCGAATTGCTAAACCAGAGACATAGAGCAGTAGTGCTTTTAACATGAATGAACACACTAAGATATTGCAAATTAACAAGACTTACTGTAACTATATACAAAGAATATTGTTATGAAATCCCAATAACACAGTTATCGTATGAACATAAAAGATGGATATCAAAATAATATACCCACAGAGATTCTTAAGAATCCGCGTAAATCCTCGAACTTCATTGACTAGGACTTGAAATCTACAACCGCTGTCATCGCTGATCGGGTTTCGCTTGGTGGCTGTTCCTGTCGGAAAAATGGAAAAGGAACACGGAGCGAAGGGGCTATTTCGGTCTTGTTTCGGTCGGGTTTTTTTGGAGAGAAATGGGGTTCGCTGGCGAGGGGTTTTTTGGTGTGAGGAAGGAAGGCGAGAGATGACAAGGTCAGTGTATGGTGGTTGCCAGTTGGGTGTGGTGGTCGTTTGGTCTTCGCTGGCAAAATGGAAGAGGAAAGATCATTTTTGGTGTTGTTTCTGGAGAGAAACGGACAGGAGAGGATGGAAGTGGTGGCTGCAACGGCGGAGACGGATGAAGAGAAAATGGCGCTGAGGGGACAGTCGATGTAAGGAAAAATGAAAGTGATGGAGGGTTTTGAGGGTTATTTGGTATATTAAAATGAGGATTAATTCTGTCCATTAGATAAAAAATGGACGGATATGATCGAAATGTTTAAAGATGGGTCGGTCCGGGTTAAATGGATTATCCAGATGAAATTGGATGAAATTGAATTGGGTAATTTAAAATTAAGCCACTAAATTGACTCAATGAGGCTGGAATTGAAAAGATTTATAAAGGAATTGACTAAAATTGAAATGGATGACAAAGGAATGATTAGAATTGAAATGAATTTGATATGAAAGGGTATTATTTAAAGGAATGGGGATGAAATTGAATAGATAGTTATTTAATTAATAAATATAATATACACACATATAAAATATACAAAATAATCTTTATGTAAAAGAAATACATAGTATATGCTAAAATTATTATGTAAAAATAT
>JAPFFP010054219.1:12914-29339 GCA_026153255.1 Solanum medicagineum | reverse complement strand
AAACACTAGCCTTACCGGAGTGATAAATCATACTCATGTCATAATCCTTCATAAGTTCCAACCATCTTCTTTACCCTTGATTCAAATGACTTTGGCTAACATATATTGCAAACTCTTGTGGTCAGTGAATATATCAACATGTATCCTATACAGATAGTGTCGCTAAATCTTTAGAACAAACACAACAGCCATTAACTCAAGATCATTCGTCAAATAGTTCTTTTCATGCACTTTCATTTTCCTTGAAGCATAGGCAATGACTTTTCCATGTTGCATTAACATACAACCCAAGCCTATATGTAAGGCATCACAATATACAACAAAACCATCCGAACCTTTGAGTAATGTCAAATAGGAGCCAAAGTGAGACAATCCTTCAAAATTGAAAACTCCTTTCACATTTATCAGACCATTGGAACTTTGCCTTCTTTTAGGTCAATTTTGTCAGAGGAGAAGCAGTGGAGGAAAATTCCTAAATAAACCTTCTACAATATCCAGCCAAACCTAAAAAGCTTCTAATATCCGATGGAGACAATGGTCTAGGCCAAATCTTCACAACTTCTAGCTTCTTTGGATCGACTCTAATACCATCTCCCAAAATAATATGACCAAGGAAAGGAAACTCTCTTAGCAAAAATTCACATTTGCTAAACTTGGCAAAGAGTTGTCTATCTCTCAATATTTGCAACACAATCCTCAAGTGATCTTCATGCTTTTTCTCATCCCATGAATACACCAATATATCATCTCTAAATACCACCACGGACCTGTCCACGTACAATTTGAAGATCCTTCTCATCAAATCCATAAAGGCGGCAAGAGCATTTGTTAGCCCAAATGACATAACACAAATTCCAAAATGACCATAGTGAGTTCTAAATGTCATCTTTGGAATGTCATCTTCCTTCACCCTTAATTGGTGATATCTGGACCGGGAGAACAATCTTAGTAAAGTAGCTTACACATTGTAGTTGATCAATAAGATCATCAATCCTTGGAAGTGGATATTTCTTTTTGATGGTTACTTTATTCAAGTGTTGATAATTCACACACATCTGAAGTCAAACATCTTTCGTTCTTACAAACAATACGGGAGCACCCAATGGTGACACACTAGGCCTTATAAATCCCTTATCAAGAAAATCCTTCAATTGTTATTTCAATTCTTTCAATTTGTCGAGGCCATTCTATATGGAGGGATACAAATAGGTTGGGTGTCGAGCAAGAGATCAAAACCAAAATCAATTTCCATTATTGGAGGAATATTAGGTAGATCATCAGGAAAGACATGGAGGAACTCATTTACGATAGGGACTAAATCTAGAGTAGGAAAATGAGACTTAACATTCATGACTTGGGCAACATGATATAGACATCCTTTAGAGATCATTTTCATAGCTTTCATGTAGGAGACAAACTTCCCTTTGAACATTGAATTGGTGACAAACTTCCCTTTGAACACTGAATTGGTTCCCTTCCATTATAAGATGGGCTCATTAAGAAGTTGGAATGTGACCTTGCGGGTCCTACAATCAATAGAAGCATAGGATGCATGCAACCAAACCATGCCAAAAATAATGTAGAAATCAGTCATATCAAGCATAACTAGATCACACGGAAAGACTTTATGTAAGACATGAGACAACTTTTACAAACTTTCCTAGCTAAGATTGACTCACCAATAGGAGTATAAATTGAATATGGGTCTAAGAAGACATCCGGAGACACATAAAATTTTCTGGCAACATAAGGAGTAATAAAATACATATTGATACTGGGGTCAAGCATGGCATATACATCATGATCAAAGACTTTTAAGATATCGGTAACTACATCGGGAGCCTCATTAACTTCTTGTTTAGCACGCAAAGCATAGAATCAATTACCACATGGACCACCACCGTAAGCTTAGGCAACTTGTTGTACTTGCCCTTTTTGAGCCATTTGACCTTGGGGATGCCTTTCCTTACCTTTATTAGTAACATTAGAACACTCAGCAATCTCGTTGTCCATTTTTCCACAACCAAAGCATGCACTGGAATCTCTCTAACATTCAATTACATGGTTCCTCTCGCACTTAGGACATCTTGAAGGAATAGCACCACCTTTCACAGCATCACCTTTAGCCTTAAGATTAGCCCCCTTCGCATTGTCAAACCATTGAGGAGCACTCTTTAAAGAACCTTGGCCTTGCTTGAATCAACCACAATTGGACTCATGGGAGAACTGACCATCATATTGAATCCTCTTGGACTCCCTTGATCTCGTCTTTTGTAACTTCTCACTCTCTACCAATTCGAAATAGGTCATGTGTCTAGAGATATACATCTCCTTAATGAGCATGGCAGCCTTAAATTCCATCTTCACCAAATTGGACACATCCAAAGTGAACTTATTCATACGGGTCCTCGAGTCAGCTACCAATAAAATATAAAACTTGGATGACTTAGTAAATTTGAGGGCATAATCCCTCATGCTCATTCTGCCTTGCCTTAAGTTCATGAACTCCATCACTATAAATTCCCTTGGCTCAGGAGGAAAGAAATGATCAAGGAAAGAAGCTTTGAACATGTCCTAATTAACAACATCTTCATCAACCTTTTTGACTTCCACTCAGTGTACCATACATGAGCCACACCCTTAAATTGATATGCCGCCAATCTATACATTTCCTCAGAAGTCACACCCATAATCTCCACTATCTTATAGATCTTACAGAGTTCCTCATCCATCTTTGAGCTATGAAATTCTGGTGGATTCATTCTAGTGAAATCCCTTATCCTTAAAGCCGGAGTGGGAGCCTTTAATGATGCAATAGCTTAAGCCAACATAGTGATCATGTCTTTGAATTTATCATTCGACATTTGGTCTGCTGGCGAGACTTAGGGAGCTTGAGGGCCTTGGTCCGTGTTCGCATTATTTCCTGTTGCCAATGGAGCATGACATAAAGTAATTTATGAAAATACCAAGGGATAAATATTAGGATACAAAAGTTTCAAAGGCACAAGATAGAGTTCAAAGAAGCGTAGTTTTCCTAGGAACATCTCATAGCCTCCTACTTATGGATGTGGCATGGTTCATACCAATCAATAAGACTCTACTCGACGCAGCATGTTGGACTCCCTAGGATGCTTTCAAAACTTGTGCTCTGATACTACTTCTGTCATGACCCCAGCATAAGGCCTAGTCGCTACATGGAGAATGCGACACCCAAAGGCGTCCCATCCCAACCTCGTGTTCATATCATAAGCATTCATAGGGTAAAATAATCAAATATAGAGAAAAGTAGCAAGCAGAATGTATATAAGCAAGAGTGAAAGTACATCATGTCCATTGGTCCAATTCATGCCACCACATAAAGATTTTGGTGGAGACTAGCACATAGCTCACTAGCTCACCCTAAAGATGTACATTAAATTAAGAAAGTACTAAGGTATCAACATTAAATGTATCATAAGGCTTGTTCCTGAAACAAGAGAACTCACCAATCTAGCCTTTAAGCTTAGGAATTTGAATGCTCACCTCAATATGGAATAATCCCCTCATCGCTCGTCCCTACATGGTTAGGCCATGTAGGCATATATGTGTTAGCACATAAAATGTACTAATTATGTAGGTATGCCATTAATCGAAGGATATCATAATAATATCAATATGTATAATTATAATAAAAGATAAGGATTCAATATGCATGAGCATAAAATTTTAAAAATCATGAGAATAAGCATCATAAATCATTCATATACATGTACATATGTGGGCACAAGACCATAATCAATATTCATAAGACCACACGAACTATTACAGGGAAACTTAATGTCCACTCTACATCGAGTTAAGAGGAGCCTACTTTGCAAAGGTAAACTCGATCCCCACCTTGTAGGCTCTATCCTAGCATAGCGAGAACCTATCATTTGACCCCACCCTTTCGGCTCTATCCTAGCGCGGTGAGTGTCCATCACATAAGTGTCATGATGTAAGATGAATCACAACTAAGAAAGATAAATAAAGCGAAAACAAACTTATAAGATAAAGAAATCTCCCAAACTTACAGTCATGAGTACAAGAGCATCTAAATAGTGCGAAAGGTAAATACAACTATTTCAATAGTACATACAATACTATCCCATAATATCTAATACATAGTCTAAAAGATATGGAAATAAAAAGCAGACCTAAAGATCCACCATAACTCGAAGTCTGAGCCTTACCGCTGAGATCTGAATGGTAAAGATAGCACTCAGGTGAAAGGATCAACTACCTTGCCTTGTACCTTGTACATGATCTGTAGGGAGGAAACAAGGTAGGGGAAGTGCACCAAAATCTATCCAATAGGTTCAACTGACTGGGTAAGAGAATCAAACACCAGCATGTGATGAGTCTATATTTTGAACTCATTCTAGGGTTAAACTACAAAGAAATATTGCCCTTAATGTGCTAATGGCTAACAAAACAAAGCATTTGCTACGATAGAAAATGGAGTTAATAGTGCGCAAAAATGGCAAGACTTGGTGGAATCATGGAAAATGAGTAAAAGTGCTAAAGAGCGGTGTCACCGACATTCTCAGAGATCCACCAAATGCTCATGGAGATCTCTAATTTGGGAGAAACCAAGGTTCTAGGTCAAGTCCACAGTGCGGTCCGGTTCGATTTCGCTAAGCATAATGACATAAGGGTTATGTGATGGATATATTGGTGCATCACAGAGTAGAAAAGGTAGAGCAAAGATTCATCGCCTAATGTTGAAGTGGAAGAAATGTCTTGAAGATACATAGGCAAGCAGTCACGTGCAAATTCGGCACATCGTTGGGGCTCGACGATGGTCGGCCTTGACCGCTAAATGACATTTCACAACACAAACTTTCACACTTTTTAGATGGAGTATATAAGAAATTTTAGAAAGGACATTATACATCATTTATTCACTACATATCAGAACAATTACATGATAGTAATAGTAATATATAGAACCTTCTTCTTAGATCAAATTGGAGAGGATTACCGGTGATAACCACTGATTTGTACTCATTTGTTACCCATGACTTCTGCTACTGCGTGTGGTAATCAATCTGTAATTTCTATCATATGTAGCTAAAACTCCTATGTTGGGGGTGTGCTTTTGATATGAGTCCTTAATTTACTTCCTGGGTTTGTGATGTCTTGACTTATCTGTAGTTGATTTGGATGAATTTACATATGTTCCTAAGTTTAATGTATGAATCTGAAGGTTGCAAACTTGGGGTTTTGTTTTTAGATCTCTAATTGTTCCACAACTGAGATTATTAGAGTGTGGAATAGATATAATGGCCAGAAATCGTATGGGGTTTCAATTGATATCCACATCTATAGATTCAATGCAAGGTAGTAGGTGTTTTGCTTGACTATTTATGCTAAGCATGTCTTCGGTGGTCCATGTGTGATTTATTAGCTGATTCATTTGAAACACCCATATATCATTGGTAATTTGGGTTACAAATAACCTAGCCTATTCAGTCAACATCAACTCATGTAGTTAAGAATATAGACCTATTTGTTAGATTACTGCCCATATTTTCACATCCCCAGCATAGTCCCTTGATAGTTGTTTAATTCATTAATTAGAACTTGTTAGCTGAATTTTAACTTAATTATTGCAACCCCCCGGATCCTACAATTACTTAGTCCAATGAGTCACTTCTGCCTTGAACAATGATTCCCTAAGGGATCGAACCCAAACTTTGAAGTTAGGTTATTATACTGATGACGAATATCCCTTCTGCCTTTGAATTTTGGTTATTATTCCCTAAGGGACCAAGGAGTATCTTGCCAAAGACAAAGAAAGGGATAAGAACATGGATAAGATGTTAACTCAGCTTGACCTTTTGACCAAGCATGTCATGAGAGGAAATTGCAAAAGTACGAATGCAGAGTGGAGTTACTGGAGAGGTGATGTTTGAAGGTACATTATTTGAAGGTGGTTACAATGAAGAATGTCATTAATTACATGGGTAACCAAATGGTGAGGTCTCGATGGGCTTTTCAAAGACAACCCAAGAATCAAGGTTAGAACACCAACTATGAATGATGAGATCGAGCATGGACTAATCAACCTCCAGTTGAGGGATGATGTAATTGTGAGGGAGACAAATACATTGCACCACATGATAGGGTGAAAGTTGTTGAGCTAGTGGTTAATCAATATAATCCTCGAACAGAGGATATGCTTTCACAAATCTTGAATAAGATGGAGGCTTCAGACAAGGTATTGAAAAAAATGAAATATGATTTTTCTTAGTTGAGTCAAACTGTGATGTTTTATTTGATGCCCATTAAACTTTTGGAGACTCAATTATAAAACATTTCAGCTTATTTGAATCAACATCCTAAGGGAGGTCTACTCAGTGACATGATGGCTAATCCAAAAGGAAATGATCAATAGTGCTTGGCTATTATTTCACAAAGTCAAAAGTCGATCAAAGGCGTTAAACCATCACTGGTTGTTGATGTAGGTTCGAAAAAGGGAGAAGAAAAGGAAATGATTACTGCTGAGGATGATGAATACGAGGCTCAAGTTGTAAGTGATGATAATCTAGTCAATCCCAAGAATAATAAACAAGAGAAAAGTGGGACAATGCAGCAAAAGACAAGAACACTATCCCTAGAAACTCAAGTCTACCTGTGAGGCTGAAAGCACCTCATGTCAGAGTGAATCCTCCATTCCCACAAAGGTTGAAGAAGAAAGAGGAGGATGCTAAATTTTAAAAGTTTCTATCTATGTTCAATTCTTTGTCAATAAATGTTCCCTTTGTGGAAGCATTAATTGAAATGCCTGGATATACCAAGTTGAATTGGTGACAAAGAAGAGGACTCTTAAATATGAGACAATTGAAGTATCTCACAACTGCAATGCAATCCTGACATAAAATCTGGTGACTAAGAAGGAAAACCCAGGGGCATTCACCATTCCATGCACAATAAGAGTCTCAAAGTTCAGTAAAGCTCTTTGTAATTTAGGGGCAAGCATAAATCTCATGCCCCTAGCTAGTTTTGAAGAACTGGATTTAGAAACCCCTGCACCAACTAAAATGCAGCTGCTCATGGCTTATACATCTATCAAGAGACCAGTGGGAATTCTACACGATGTGTTGGTGAAGGTAGATAAATTTATCCTTCTTGCAGATTTTGTGATTTTGGATTGCGAGGTGGATACAAATATGCCTATCATTTTGGGAAGCCCATTCTTAGCCACCGGGATAGTTGTGCTTGATGTGGAAAGTGGAGAACTGAAATTTAGAGTGAATAGTGAGGTGGTTATTTTCAACATTTACAAAGCTTTGAAACTGGGAGATGATCTAGGGGTGTTGTCAATGATGGGAAAATTGGTAGAAACATGAGGTGAAGAGGAACGATGTCATGGAACGACGTTAACTAAGGCGCTACTTGGGAGGCAACCCAATGTGATTTTTTTACTGCTTTCTAGATTGAATAATGGGTGTTGCGCTATGCAGGATTGACAAGAAAAGTAAGACTGGCAAGTTGATAAGGGTGACCAAGAGGGGCCACTCAGTTTATCGCCAAGTCATATTGGCAATGGCTAATTTAACTGCATTTTTGGTTGAGAGGTGACCCTGGAAGTGTTGTAAATTTTGGCGAATCAAAAGTACAAATAGCAAATTGCCGATCCTAGTTAGCGATGATTGGTTTCACCACACTTCTGGATGGAAGAAAAGGTAAACCCATAGTGAAAAAGAGTAGTGTCTAGCATGTTTAGCGTAGCGCCAAGTGCACTAGATAGTGTGGTTCGGCATTGCTAAAACATTCACGCTCACTGACCTACTTAAGAATTTTCATTTGCCTTATCCCTTTCACTTTCCACCTTCCCTCCTTTTCCCTTCCCTGACATGCCAATAACCCGTCCCTTGCTTTTCTTTGAAATATTTCACCAAGAAGTTGAGGTTAATCATCAAAGGGCATCACCAAAGGTTTCATTGTGACTCATTGTTGAACAAGTATGATTTTGACACTATATTCTAGTTCTTTGAAGAAGCCATTGTTTGTGAGTTTGATCAGGGTTTTGATATGAAAATCTTGCTTTATACTTCAAAATTCTCGAGAGATTCATGTGGGTAGGAGTTCAGAGTTTCCTTTGAACCCTGTATTGCACATTTATATGATTTATTTTGGGTGTTGATATCTCCTCTTGAATACCAAAAATAGGTTTATGAAATGAGTTGGGTTAGAGTTATGAATGATGGTTTTTTTTACTCATTGTTGATTAGTTTGTGGGCTTGACCCCAATTCCTGCGTGTGTATTGATGCTTGATTGTGCTCACTTGAAATAGGCCATGATCATATGAATATGGTCTTGAAATGTGCTTTCTTGTTGGATTAATTTCTTATATAGGTGATGGTGAAGTCTGAGTAACCCCTAATCTCTTTAAGCGATTGAACTTCCCCTATAATAGATTGGGTGACATCATTCTTAAGGGCAAGTTATCATTGATCAAGTGTATACCCATTGAAACCATGTGATAATGATAGCTAGTAGTTCAACTTGTATTAATTTGTTGTAGTAGATTGGTATGTGCAATTCATCCATGTGGTCTATGAACATTGTTGAAGTTTTGGGTGAATGGATGAAGGGCCTTTCTTGTCACAATAGGCGATCATTGTGACCATCTAAGTGCACTTGGTGATGCACCAATTGGCACGTACACTGCTTTATTTGGCTATTTTTCCTGAGGGACTGCTACAACTTTCGGCGATGAACTTTCTTGTCGCCAAACCAAATCGATGATTTGCATTTTGAGCATGAGTATCACCGAAAATAGAAGTATCCCCAAGCCTGAAATCTATGTGAAAATGCGATGGTTGATCAGATCGTTGAAGCAACTTGGCGATTCGCCAAGCATGATACGATGTCTTAATGACCATCCTATTTTGAATAAATTCCATGTGATCAAATGTTGTGCCTGATTATCTATCAATGCTTCTCAGAAGAATGTTGAAGTGTGTTGTGCATAATGACCAAGCAAAAGTACGTCCTAGCCAAATTGACAAAGCCTTTACCCTTGCTAGGGGAGTCTAGCCCAAAGAGGCATAAAAGTGAGTCCAAAACCAAGACCCTGCATGATGCTATCTCACAAGCGTCTCATAAATCTCAGGAATCCACAATCCCAAAGTTCTTAAATAGGCTCAAGGTAAAGGGCATAGAACAATCTTGGAGGAAAAGCAACTATCAACAGAAGGACTGACTGATCGGTACCCAAAGGTGTGGGAAGTACTTCAATTCCGTAACATTCAAAGTTTTATAAAGCCTCGGGACCTAAATGTGCCTAGTCTTATGTGTGAATTCTATGAAGGCTATGGAAAGTTGTTCCAAAAAGTAGAATTAAGGTATCAAATCCATCAAAATCCCTAGATGTTATAGAGGTTTAGGATGTGCAAGTGCCATGTGGAGAGATGGAAATTAATGATCTTTGGGTTTCACATTGCAAAGTTAGAGCTTCTTTAAAGATCTATTGCAGCTTCAAACCTTTGAAGAAATTAAACAATGATTACCTCCACTGATTGTGATTCCATCCCTCTCATGGTTAAAGGACGTAGAAATCATTGAAAAGAAGGAGCTCAATATACCTACGCATTATTGGTTTATGTTTATTAGTAGTAATTTGATCCTTCTCAGAATGAGACTATACTACATCATGCTAAAGCCGCATTAGTCGGTTGTATCATGGACAAAAAGGAGCTGAATCTTGGATCTATCATCACCTCAAAGATCCTTTCCAGAGTAAAATAGGAGCAAACTTCTTTACCATTCCCGAGTCTCATTACAAACTTATGCAAGCAAGCTGGGTCCCAAATAACAAAAAGATTGATACAGAGGTGAATCCATAGGTGAATAGTAATATTCATTGGATTAAGGCTAAGTACCTGTGGGATGATGAGGATAGAGCAGGAAGAAGTCGGTTGACACAATGCTGGTAATTGATGTTGAGGCCCTTGAGGCCAGAGCTGTAGAGGTGGGCACTAAGGCAGGTGTATCTTCTTCCACCCCAACTGCACACACTTTTTCTGCTTCTATTCTACCTACAAAAATAGAAGGCATAGATGATTAGCCCCCTTTCACTAGAGCCACTATTTTTGCAATTGGCCACTTGGCCAAAGCGACTAATCTTCGAGCTATAAAGATTGAGTTTCCTATGCCCTAGATAGTTGAGGCTGCCATAGCAAAGGCCCTAAGGCCATATGCTGAGGTGGAAGAAAAATAAAGTGAGGTAAATGAAGTTCATAAGTTGAGGATGGATAGGCTGGAATCCATGATTGATGACCACAGTAAGGAGCTGGAAAGCCTAAGGGGCAGAGTGGTAGTTGTTGAGAAAGCAAGTGGTGGTAGTATGGACATATCGGCCTTGAAAGCTAATATTGATGAGTTAAAGAAGGAGGTGACATCCCTTTAGTCCACAGACTTGAGCACATTCTTTGATGGCTTGGAGGATCCACCACTCAGGGTGGTTGTGGCGATGGTCCGAGATGAGAGGCCAAATGCACTAGTTTCGGGTGTTCACTGTGAAGAGAATCAAGAGGTGAGCACTCCAGAGACTGACGAGGAGACACTGGGAGAGGCACAAAGCAAAGAGGACTGAGAGGAGCTGGATGGGGTGAAGAAAGATATGGTAGATGCAACATTTGTAGCTTCTTTGTTAGACCAGTCCATGATTAGCACATCCTGTGTGAGATCGCTGAGCTTGTTAGGCTCGACATTAACCTTGAGAGCACACCGGTAGAACATGGCATATATTCCGTCATCACATCTTTTTCATCTCCACCACCACCACAATAGCAGAATTGACTTGAAAGGAGGATTCTCATACTCACTACTTTCTCTTATGCTTACTCTTTTCTGTCCCTTGAACATTGACGACAATGTTTATTTCGGTAGGAGGGGGGTGAGCTTGAGGAATTCACTATCTTCTGGATTTTGTTTTTGATGAGACAATGATGGTATTTCATTTTATTGAATGATGCTATTAATGAATATTTAGACAATTTTTAACTTTCTAAGTTATAAATAAATTTAAAATTGGGTTGTAATATAGTAGTGTTTATTTTGGTTATTTCTTTTGTTTTTATTACTTTTGTTTTTCTTGATTGAATGAATGAATGGTTGCAAATTTTTGGAAAACCCCGTGCATAGATAATAAGTGTGGAAATATGATATCATGTCTTTAGTCCTTAGCAATCCAAGCATTGAAAATCCATATCTTTGATTTGTATAGTGCCATGGACGAGGAGCATATACTCACTAATTAGTCCCTTCTTGATAAATCAATCTCCAAATGAATTTGAGAAATCTTGAGTGGACTATGTGAGTAATTGAGCTTGGATATGCGATGATGGAAAAATTGCAAGTGTGTTGCCATTGTTTGAATGCAAAACCATCTTGCCAATGTATGGTTAGTGATCTTGTTGAAATGCTGGTATTGCATCATCTAGAATTTGCCCAATTTGTCTTGAGAAATGACATAGTTAATTTAGGATCAAGAGATGATCTTAGGCCTTCTTTGGTTTCATTAGTCGAATTTGGCTATAGTGACATCCATTGGCAGTTAATCGAATCCTTAGTGAACCTCTTTTGAGCCTTAATCCTTTCTTTGGCAACCTTGTAACCTTGACTCATGTTTGTGAAAGACAAGTCCTTTTTGTTCCTTATCAATCCCTCCTTGAACTTGAAGGTAAAGCAGTGGCCGAAGGCTAAGTTTGTTGTGGTTAGTCGGAAGAAGGAAGTGCCTCTCATGAAAGAGCCTGAAAAAGAAGGGTAATAATGAAAGAAAGACATCAAGGAGTCCTAGAAGAAAAAAAAGTGAAAAGCAAACACTTTTAAAATTGAGGACCCTCCAAAAAAATGAACAGAAAGAAAATCTTGCTATGAAAGAAAAGACAAAATGGAGACACTTAGGGTGACTGGATCAAAAGCAAAAGAGATGTCAAGAATGGGATGAATGAAAAGGGGACCAAAAGAACCTTTGTGCTTGAAAAGAACATGTAGAGTTTTAGGAGGGATGAGCCACTATTGACCTTATGCTATAATAACCAACCTTTAACCTATATTATAGTCCTATTAAAGTCCTTTAGGATCCTAGTATAGAAAAAAGTCAAGTGAACTCCGATTGAGAATAAGGGAAAGCCTATGCGTTGAAGCTTACATGCTATTTCTCATTTGAGAGAGCAAGAATTGAAGAGATCCTCTATAAATTAATGGAATATCTTTAGTGTTCAAGATCTTCTTTGGAATGAGGCCAAATGGTAATGCTTGTGGGCAATGATTAGCAGCTACATGAGCAATTTTGAGCATAGCAATGTTTTGATTACTCCTTAGTCATATTTTGAGGCTTCAAGGTCATGCAAGTGGTTTGTGAAAGTTTGAAAAGGATGAAAAAGGTGAAAATGTATGTGTTGCTCCCTATGGCCCTATTGGCAAGCTCTAACTTGGATAGATTGATATTTAAGTTTCTTGAGGGCAAGCAAAGGCTTAAGTTGGGGGTGTTGATGAGTTCATATTTCAGACTCATTCTGGGGTTAAACTACAAAGAAATATTGCCCTTGGTGTGCTAATAATTCCAATTGCTAATAAATATGCATGTGTTATGATAAGAAATGGAGTTAACAGTGTGCAAAAGGGAAACACTTTGTGAAATTCTAGAAAATGAGTAAAAGTGCTAAAAGGTGATGAAAAATAGTGTCGCCAGCATACTCGGCAATCCGCTAAATACCCATGGAGATCGCCTAACTGTGAAGCAACCAAGGTTCTAGGTTATGTCTAGAGTGCGGTCAGGATCGATATCACAAAGCATACTCAGCGATAGGCCAAAGCACACAATTGATCGCCTAAAGTTGCAGCACCCAAAGCCCAAAAACACTAACATAAGGGGGATATAAGGGATATTTCTGTGCATCACCAAGTTCAAAAGGAGGAGCCAAGATTTATTGCCTAATGTTGTAGTGGAAAAAGCCTTATGAAGATACATAAGAAAGCAGTCAAGTGCACATTCAGCACTTCGTCGGAGTGCTCAGTGATAGTTGGCTTTGACCACCAAATGGCATTTTGCAATACAAACTTTCACAATTTTTGCATGGAGTGTATAAGCAATTTTAGAAAAGACATTTTAAATCATGTATTCATTCCATATCAGAACAAGTAAACTATAGTAGTAATACATAGAACCTTCTTCTTAGAGTACAAGGGAGGCTAGGGTTTGGAAGCTTTTTAGGCATCAAATTAGAGAGGATTAGCTTGTGATAACCACTGATTTGTACTCAATTTTGTTATCCATGACTTCTGCTACTATGTCTGGTAATCAATATGTAATTTCTAGCATATGTAGCTAAAATCCTCATGTTGGGAGTGTGCTTTTGATATGGATCTTTAATTTACATGATGGGTATGTGATTTCTTGACTTATCTGTAGTTGATTTGGGTGAATTTATATATGTTCCTAAGTTTAATGTTTAAATCTCAAGGTTGCAAACTTGGGATTTTGTTTTTAGACTTCTTGTTGTTCCAATGCTGGACTATAAGAGTTTGGAATGGATATAATGGTTGAAAACCTTATGGGGTTTCAGTTGATATCCACATCTATGGATTCAATGGCCAAGGTAGTAGGTGTTTTGTTCGACTTCTTAGGCCAAGCATTTCCTCAGCGGTTTGCATATGATATCTTGGTTTATTCATGTAAAACAACCATATATTATAGGTGATTTGGGTTACAATCAACCTAGCCTATTCACTCAACATCAACTCATGTAGTCAAGCATCTAGACCCATTTGTTAGATTATTCTCCATATTTGCACATCCCCAACATCTTCCCTTGATAATTGTTTAATTCGTTAATTAGAACTTGTTAGCTGAATTTTAACTTATTATTGCAACCCCCCCCCCCCCAAATCCTAAAATTACTTGGTCCAATGAGTCACTTCCACCTTGAATAATGATTCCCATGTGGGATCGACCCCAACCTCTACAGTTGGCTTATTATGCTAATGGCAACCGCCCTTCTACCTTTGAGTAGTCAGGTTGAGCGACATCAATATGCAATAACGAAGAATCCTATTACCTGCATCAATGGGGTTAGTACACAATACAACAAAGACATGAATAATGTCAATTATAGATAGCGATCCAATCCAATAATGCAATGCTATGCAGGAATGCAATGGCATTGCAAGCCATGTATGAGGTGAAATTACAAGTGTCATGGGGTCGATGTACAAATCTATCGAGATGAAGCTACAAGATAGAACCCTGGGCATCGCAGACCATGAAATAAGATATATATAATAAGGCGTCGCAGGCCATAATCAGAAGTACTTCAAAGCCTCGCAGGCCATAACAACTGTCTCAATATGCATCATAATATCTCAAATGATGTAAATATGGTGATAAATGTGCATAACAATGCATCTAATCATGTATCAATTGTGTGCATACCAATGCAAACAATAATATATAACGTGTGTGCATATCAATGCAACCCAAAGAAAATATGCTTCATGCATACCAATGCACCCAGTCAAGTATAAGATATAGGTATAACAATGTAACAATGGAGCATATGAATTTGTACATTACAAATGCAACTAGTCAATATAAGATGGTGCATACCAATGCAACGATGGAGAGTAAAAATCTGCGCAAATCAATGCAACTACTCAATATAAGATGGTGCATACCAATGCAACACTGGAGTATTAACATTATAAGGATATACCATGTCTCATCTCATCACCAATCACATATAACCATATGCTATTGAAACAAGCTCCAAAAGTACCCCAAATGGGCTCCTAACTCTCACGCTGCTCATACTCATCATTAATTAGTCACAACATTAACCAAGAACTATTTCAAGTCTCATTTTATCATAATGATATCCCAATTACCTCAAACCACAAGAATTCATCGCAATTCGTCAATAGGATCGCTATTTACTAAATTTTCGGCATAACCGACCTCATATTCCTATCAAATTCAACAATATCATGGTATTGATTCATCATTCAATCTACATCTCACAATTATCATATAAGCATGCCCAATAACTCAAATGCAGTCCCAAAAAGGTTAGTCGAACCTACCTCGATACGAAAATGCACTCGAACAAGCTTTTAATCAACTTAAGACTCCAAATGATCCACCGATCGATCAACCACCAGCAAAAATGGATACTATGCATCAAGAGGTGTATTTTGATACCCATGTTGGCATATTTTAGGCTTAGGGGAAAAATGGTCAAAATTAGGGCTAAAATGCAAAAGTTTCAGTCTAGAAAGTGACTCCAAAATTGGATTCTACATGAAAAGTAGAGTTCGTGAGTGAAATTCCACTAAAGTCGAGTTCAACTCGATTGTGAAATCTCCATCTAAAGTTTCAAAATCATAGACTAAAAATCCCCAATTTGGAATATTCAAAATCATAAAATTCAAGTTAAAATCAAGATAACAACCATGGAAATTAATCAAAATGATGTTGGAAACACTTACCTAAAAGATTTCTCAGAAAACCCTCTTCAAGAATCATCTCCCAAAGCTTGAAATATTAAAATGGAGTGAAAATAGGGGTTTTACGTCTTTAAAAATGACTCAGCAAAATATGTACTCCGTGAAGGCGGTTGGTTGTCCGCGATCGTAGAGAATAAACTGCCATATACCTCTACAAGGGCGGAGGTTTGTCTTCGAAGGCGTAGAACAAAATGCATTGCACCAGATACCCCTACACCAGCTAATGCCAAAACTCAAAACGGATCCTCGAAACACATCTGGACTCGGAATTTCACAATCTCTATATGTATCCATACTAGATATAGTGATCTAGACTCAACAGAATCATCGGAATTCGATTTCAAGGTCTCCATGACACATTTACCAATGCAAGTCAATAAAACTAGTTTAAAACTCAAAATACCAAAAGTACCCTCGGGAACTCCAAAAATTATGACAAGACCATTTTAGCATTAGTTTCACCATTCAGAACTATTGGAACTATTGAGATCCTGATTCGAGCTTTCGAACTCCGAATGTTGACAGAAGTCAAACTTTGGTTTTAGAAACGACTAAAATCACAACTTTGGGCATGAAAACCTTATTTTAGCTCCAAATTCATTTCTGCAACTTCCTATAGTTCAGTTTCTACATTTCAAAGCTAATGGAATCACCGGATCCCCGATCTGACCTCTAAAACACAGAAAGACATAAAAACTCACTTTTTGCAACAACTTAAGCTTTCTAAAAAACCAAAAGTCATATTTCCAACCTTTAAAACTCAAGGTTCTAGTTCTAAGTATTCAAATAGTTCAAAGTAGGCCTAAATTCATTTTAGCTCCAAATTCATTTCTGCAACTTCCTATAGTTCAGTTTCTACATTTCAAAGCTAATGGAATCACCGGATC
>JAPFFP010054219.1:0-12814 GCA_026153255.1 Solanum medicagineum | reverse complement strand
ACCAAAAGTCATATTTCCAACCTTTAAAACTCAAGGTTCTAGTTCTAAGTATTCAAATAGTTCAAAGTAGGCCTAAAGTAATTTACGAAAAGGTAATACTAAATTTCACAAATAATGTCAAAAATTACCAACTAGGTCATTACATCATTCACCACTAAAATGAATGTTTGTCCACGAACATAAGGAAAAGAGCAGTACCTAAAGCCTCAAAATGGATGGGATATCTAGCCCGCATGCCGTACTTTAACTCCCAAATGGCCTCAGCAGTAGAAAGGTGCCACCACTAAACCTTCACAAAAGGTATATCTTTGGATCTCAATCTCCAGACTTGCCTGTCCAATATAGCTATAGGTTCCTCTTCAAAGGAAAAATCTAGACCCTACTCAATAAAGTCATAAAGAAATCACATGGGATTCATCTAGAATGTATCGGCGGAGCATGGAAACATGAAAAACATGATGAGTAGAAGATAATCTCAGTGGTAAAGCCAACTCATAGGCTACCTCACCAACTCTCCTCAAAATCTTAAAAGGGCCAATGAATCTGGGAGTAAGCTTGCCCCTCTTCCCAAATCACATCACACCCTTTATGGGTGAAACCTTTATCCAAACCACTATCACCAACTGAGAACTCAAGAGGCCTAACCCTCTTATCAACATAACTCTTCTTGCGACTCTAGGCTATTAAAGTCTACTCTAAATTAGTCAAACCCGGTCCATGGCATCTTGAAGCAAATCAACAACCAACACCTCAGCCGAATCTGGATCAAATCATCCAATGGGTGATCCACATCTCTGACCATACAAGACCTCAAATGGTGCCATCTGGATGCTAGAATGGTAACTATTGTTATATGTAAACTATGCCAATGGTAAATGTTGGTCCTATCGAGCCCAAAAATCAATACCATAGGCCCTAAGCATGTCCTCCAACACTTGAATGGTGTGCTCTGACGGACCATCAATCTGAGGGTGAAAAACTAAACTCAAATCTACTCTAGTACCCAAACTACGATGTAAAGCCCACCAAAACTGAGAAGCAAACACAAACCTCGATATTGTAGACACTAGCACGCCATGCAATCTGATAATGTATCGAATATAGAGCTCAGCCAACTGCTCCATACTATAGCTAGTCTGCACCAGTATTAAGTGTGCTGACTTGGTCAATCGATCAACTTTTACCCAAACTATATCAAACTAGCCCAAGGCTATGGGCAAACCTATAACAAAATCCATAGTCACTCTCTCCCGCTTCCACTCGAGAATGGGCATCATTTGCATCGATCCACCGGGCTTTTGGTGCTCATACTTCACTTGTTGGTAATTCAAACACCTGGCCACAAACTCAGCTATGTCTCTCCTCATGCCAAACTACTAATAATGTTGTTTAAGATCATGATACATCTTGGCCACACGCGGATGAATAGAATATCTAGCACAATTGGCCTTCTCTAATATCAATTTCACCTAACTCCCTACTTTAGGTACACAAACTCTACCATTAACCCTCAAAACACCATCAGAATCAATAATAGTCACCTTGGCTTCACCTCTCAACACTTTATCACAAATCATGCATAAATTGTGATCCTTGAACCGGTGAGCATATATCTGATCAAGCAAAGAATACCTAGCCTTGACAAAAGCTAAAATACTCTTAGGGGGAGAAATGTCCAAACAGACCATCTGCCTAGCAAGTGGCTGAACCTTTAAAGCTAAGGGCCTCTCCTTGGCCCTCAAGAATGCCAAACTCCAGCCTTCCTACTCAAAGTATCTACCACCATATTGGCCTTCCCGGGGTAATAGAGAATAGAGATATCATAGTCCTTAAGAAACTCCAACCACCTATGCTGTCTCATGTTTAGATTAGGCTGAGTAAAAAGGTATTTGAGACTTCGGTGATTGGTAAAGATCTCACAATGCACCCCATAAAGACAATGTCTCCATAATTTCAACACAAACACAACTGTAGCTAACTCCAAGTCATGGGTATGGTAGTTCTTCTTGTGCACCTTTCGCTGTCTAAAAATATTGGCTATCATTCTCTCCTTTTGCATCAATACATCAACAAAACCCATGCCTGAAGCATCATAATATACCACAAATGGAACTCCCTCCTAGAGTAAAGCAAGTATAGGTGCTGAAGTCAACAAATCTTTGAGCTTTTGAAAGCTCAACTCACAATCATCCGACCATTAGAATGTTACTGCCTTTTGAGTCAATCTTGTCAACGGGCCTGCTAGAGACGAGAAACCCTGAACAAAACGCCAATAATACCCTGCTAAACTAAGGAAACTCTAAATCTCAATCACTGAAGTAGGACTAGCCCACTCACGAACAACTACTATATTAGTCGGATCAACCATAATAAACTATTTTGACACAATATGGCCAAGAAATGCAATGGACTCAAATCGAAACTAGCACTTTGAGAACTTAGCATACAACTTCTCTTTTCTCAGTCTCTAAAGTATAGTCTTCAAGAATTGAACATGATCTGCCAAACCAAGATATCATCTATGAACACAATCACAAAGATGTCTCAATTGGGCCTGAACACTCCATGAAAACAGTCGGGGGCATTAGTCAACCCAAATGACATAACCACGAACTCATAATGCCCGTAACGGGCCCTAAAATTGCCTTAGGGATATCATACTCCCAAAATCTCAATAGTTGGTAATCGATCCTCAAGTCAATCTTGGAGAATACCGAGGCACCCTACAACTGGTCAAAAAGATCATCAATGCGAGGCAAAGAATACTTATTCTTGATGATCACTTTGTTAAGCTGACGATAGTCAATACATATATGCATAGTGCCATCCTTCTTCTTCACAAATGATAAAACAAATAATACAGGGGCTCCCCAGGGAGATACACTTGGGTAGATACAAAATTTCTTCAACTATTCTTTTGACTGTTCATTCAACTCCTTCAATTCAGTCAAGGCCATCTGATAAGGAGCAATAGATATAGGCTTAGTGCTCGGCTCCACATCAATTGCAAAGTCAATATCACGATTCGGAGAAACACCAGGCAAATAAGTCAGAAATACATCCATAAATTGTCTAGCAACCCTAGTAGTCTCCAATAATGGAGGCTCCTGTGAAATAGCCCGAACATGAGATAAATATGCCAAATACCCCTTCCCTATCAGCTGCCAAGCATACATATAACAAATAACACCCTTAGGATAGGAGCTAGGTGCTCCAATCCACATCAACTGAGGCAAGTTAGGGTAAGATAGGGTCATGGTCTATGCATGATAGTCAATAATAACATGATAAGGCAATAACTAATCCATATCGAAAGTCACATCAATTAAAAATATCAGATCAGTAATAGTATCTCTCCCCATAGAAGTCACAACATAACCCCAATACTCCTAATTCACAACTAAAGATTCACCTACCAGGGTGGAAACACAAATAGGCTCGGCAAGCGACTCACATATAAAGTCAATATCAGAAGCAAAATAGGCTGACACATATGAATAAGTAGAGCCTGAATCAAATAAAACTGAAGCTAAATTGTGGTACACTAGAACCATACCTATGATAATTGCATCAGAGGCCTCTACCTCGGCTCTATCTGGAACAGAATAGCAAACTCTATGTGCACCACCATCCAGTGAACCACCACGAGCAACACCTTTTGTTATACCACAACCTCCACTGGCACTACCACTCAAAGCCTGAGGACTTTCCCTGGGTACTGGTGCTGGAGCTAAATGTGCTTGCTAAGTCTGAGGTCTTATATTTATCATATAAGGATGCCCAATAACTCAAATACAGTCCCAAAAGGTTAGTCGAACCTACTTCGATGTCGAACTGCACTCGAACAAGCTTTCATTCAACTCAAGCCTCCAAATAATCCATGGATAGATCAACCACTATTGGAAATGGATACTACACATCTAGAGGTGCATTTGATACCCATATCGGCATATTATAGTCTTAGGGTAAAAATGGTCAAAATTAAGGATGAAATTTGAAAGTCTCAAACTTAAAAATTGACATCAAAATTGAATTCTACACGAAAAATGAAGTTCGTGGGTGAAAATCTCACTAAAATTAAGTTCAAATCGAGGAGAAATCTCCATTTAAAGTTTCAAATCTTAGACCAAAAATCCTTAATTTTGGATATTCAAAATCAAGCTAAAAACCATGAAAATTAATCAAAACGATGTTAGAAACACTCACCTAAAAGATTTCTCTAAATATCCTCTTCAGAAAGCATTTTCCAAAGCTTGAAATATTGAAAAATGAGTGAAAATAGGGGTTTTATATCTTTAAAAATGACTCAGCTAAAAATGTACTTCACAAAGACGGATGGTTGTCCAAGGTCAAAAAGAATAGACTGCCATATGCCTCCGCAAAGGTGGAGATTTGTCCGCGAAGGCGAAGAACAAATTTGGGATGCACCAGATACCCCTACACCAGCCAATGCCAAAACTCAAAATGGACCCCACAACTCATCCAGACTCAGATTTCACAAACTTTATATGTATCCATACTAGAAATAGTAATCTAGAATCATTAAACTTCGATTCTGAGGTCTTCACAACACATTTACCGATATAAGTCAATAAAACTAGTTTAAAACTCAAAATACCTAAGATACCCTCGAGAACTCCAAACATTATGATGAGACCATTTTAGCAGAGCTATTAGAAACCGATCTAAGCTTCCAAACCTCGAATGTTAATCAAAGTCAAATTTTGGTTTCAGAAATTACTAAAATCACAACTTTGGACCTAAAAACCTCATTTTAACGCCAAATTCAATTCTGCATCTTCATGTAGTTCAGTTTCGACATCTGAGGCTAATGGAATCGATGGATCCCTGATCCAACCTCCAAAACTTAGAATGACATTAAAATTCACTTTTTCAACAAATTAAACTTTCAAAAAGACCAAAACTCATATTTTTCAACTTTTAAAACTCAGGATTCTAGTAATAACCATTCAAATAGTTTAAAGTAGGACCAAATCAACTTGGGTGAAAAAGTAAATTTCACAAATAAAGTCAAAAATGACAAATCAAGTCAATACAATAAGCTAATTGGATCCATTACCACACCTTTAAGACATAAACATAGCTCCTATGGTGGCACATACTTATGGGGCCATGATGTCTACCAAAGCTCCCCTCGGTGCTAAGTCATATCCCACGAAATACATAATACATGCATATACATAACTTTCAACATAGGTCATACTTCATTAAAAATTATACTTTCATAGCTTGTAAATAATCATCATAGACTTAACTGGAACATCATGTCATAAGAGTAGTCCATTTACTTTAATTTCATCACGTTGTGGGTAAACATTCCCACCTTAACATCATCATACACATTAGGGTATTCATCACCCTTTTTGTCCTAACATCGTCATAGCTTTCATAAAATCATCATTGTCATAGTATCTTTCTCATTGTTATTTCAAAAAAAGCTTTTTGTACTTGAGATTATAGATATTGAAATCCATGGCTTTATCATGAGAGGCTAGGGATAAGTGTGGGTCCATGGAAAATTGAGTCAAAATCATGCTTTTGGATAGGATTCATTGAACAAAACATACATTTAAATACATTTAGGACATTAGAAAAGGAACCCACAACAAATCATTAAGCCCTAACCATGTATACTTTGAAATAATATAGTTTTGCTCAAAAATCATATACATCATGAAATTCATCATAATTCATGCTTAATTACTCATAATCATCATCTAGAAATCATAATACATGCATAAGAACCATAGCTTAAAAGCCCATAAGAATTCATCTTACAATTTTGATAAAAGAAGGTTTTGGATTGGTCTTCGTGGATGAAACTAATCCATGAATAAAGCCCTACATATCTCAAGTAGAATCCTTAGAAGTGAGAAAGAAAATGTGGAAATCCTTAATCAAACCTTTAAAATTTCACTTCAATGGAACCCTTGACTTCGAGAGAGAATTATTCAAAACCATTAGAAAGTTTTCGGGAATTAAAAACTTTGAATGACTTAGGAATAGGACTTTATAGGAGTTGGGTCGGTAAGGGTAGTTAGAGAAGTCAAAATAATGTGGTTTAGGACTTAGGTGGATTGGAAAAGTTAAAAATACCCTTCATTTAAAATTGCTAAAGTCATTTATGAAACCACACTTACGGGGCCAATCCACGTGGCCTGCTTGACAAACGTTAGCGACAGAGACATTGTAAATTGGTCCGCGGGCATGGGCTTATGGCTCGTAACTTGACTCATAAATCAAGGTGTCACAAAAGTTGAGCTACTAGAATTGCAGTTTCAAATCCACGAACATGTAGCACGACTCATAGATAAACATATAGTCCATAGAACACTTCGTAGGAAGACCCCAGGCTTAGGAAAATTTTGGTTCTTGCCTCCACCTATGAGACCTAGCTACAGGCCATGGGAGAAATACGACTCTCTTGCTAATTCATGAGTCAACTTTCAGAAATTCTTCAATTTTCCATTTTCACTAGATACTTTTCATGGCACAACCTATGGCTCATAGGTTATCATACAAGCCGAAAATTGGCTTGTAACTCCTAATCATCATAAACTTTATGTCTTTCAGTTTATCCCAAGCCTAGAAGCATAAGGGATGTTACACTTAAAAGCCATAGAACCCTTCATTGTGAGACCCCATAATTAGAAATTTTTTTTGTTTCTCATGGCCTCTTCGTACGAGACTTGTTGATGGGTCATGATTCTTTATACGGAGCGTCTGCTAACTTGTAAGTTAACTTCCAGAATTTCTTCGATTTCCAATTTCATTGGACACTCTCCACGAGTGTACCTACGATCTGTGGATGTATCTATGAGCCTTAAAGTGGTTTATTAGATCAACCAAGCAGCAAAAATCTTAACTCTCACTTTCCCAATCCTATAAACATGAGGGGTATTATAGACGCCAAACTTGTAACGACCCAAAATCAGATCGCAACCTAAGATGAACAAGGTAAAGCATAAACAACCATATTAACATAAAAACTCTTCCAAAACCCAGAGTCATGAGTACAAGAGCATCTAATATAGTACTGAAGAGTAAATACAACTATCTCAAAAGAAAACACAAAGTTGTCTCATAACATCTAACACCAAGCCTGAAATAGAAGAAACAAAAGGAAAACCAAAAGATCCCTAGCGACTCAAAGTCTGAGTCTCACCACTAAAATCTGAATAGGTGAATAATAACTCAACTAGAATGATCAACTACCCTATGCGGGTCCCTATGCTCGATCTGCAAGGAGGAAACAAAGTAGGGGTGAGTACACCAAAATATACCGAGTAGGTTCAACAGACGGGGTAAGAGAAATCAAAACAACTAGGTAATAATGAAGAATCTTTCATATGCATCCAAACATATTTATGGATAATAAAATATACATAAGATACGACCACCAATGATATGATACAAAGAGAGATATGATCATAATGCATAGAACATATGAAGTTATAAACCAAGGGTCTCCCAACCTTGCCACCAACCTATGGTCAACAAATATAACAATGTCTCAACCTTGCCACCTGTCTATGGTCAAGAAGTATCATAAGGAGTGCTCCTTGCCACCTACCCGTGGCCAAGTAATTATGAAGTGTAGGTCTCGCCCTTGTTTCCTGCGTGGTTCAAGGGGGTTGTACAAATGTGGAACATATTACCCTTGCCTCCTACTTGGGTCAAGGGATATCACAAAGCAGCATAAAACATATGCAAGCCAATGATACAAAATAAATATGAATTTGGATACATAGAGTAGCATCACAACAAGAATACAGATACATGAATCTCATATGGTAACATAATCAAGGAGAATAATACCTAGTGTCACAGTTATTGCCCAAACTATCAACATATCTCATAACATTATAATTATATTAATAGAAAAATATATTAACAATACTAGATCTGTCAGTGAATGGAGGGGAATGAATTCAGTGTTCAAGGGAAAGATTGCTTCCTATGTAAAGTCTGTGAAAAAGATTTCGAAAGTTTCATATATCATGTTGTCCATGTCATGGATGTTGAGTCTAATATTACTACTGTTGATTTGGTTCCTATAGATAATGAGTTTTTGATGACTTGCCCAATATTCCTCCCATAAGGGAAATCAACTTTGGCATTGATCTTTTGCCTCAAACCCAACCTATGTCTATAAGTCCACATCGTATGGTCCCAGCAAAGTTGAAAGAATTGAAGGAACAATTAAGGGACTTTCTTGATAAAGGGTTCATAACGCCTAGTGTGTCTCCATGGGATGCTCCTGTATTGTTTTTAAAGAAGAAGGATGGTTCACTTCAAATGTGTGCAGATTATCAAAAATTGAATAAGGTCCCTATCAAAAACAAGTATCCACTTCGGAGAATTAATAACCTATTTGATCAACTACAAGGTACAAGTTACTTGTTTAAGATTGATCTTTGGTCTGAATATCACCAACTAAGGATAAAGGAAGATGAAATTCCTAAGATCACATTTAGAACTTGGTATGGCCATTTTGAATTCTTATTTATTTAATTTGGATTAACAAATGCCCCTGTCACTTTAATGGATTTGATAAATAGAATTCGCAAACCATATTTGGACATGTTTGTGGTTGTGTTTTACAGATGATATATTGGTCAACTCATGGGATGTGAGGGAGCATAAGGATCATTTGATGATTGTGTTGCAAATATTGAGAGGTAGGCTACTTTTTTCCAAGTTTATTAAGTGTGAGTTTTGGCTAAGGGAGGTGTCTTTTATTGGCCACATCATTTTAGGTAATGGTATTATAGTGGATCCAAAGAAGATAAAGGCAGTGAAAATTTGGCCTATACCATTGTCTCCATATGATATTAGGAGCTTTTTAGATTATCCCAGATATTATTGGAGATTTGTTGAAGGATTTTCTTCTATTGCCTCTCTTTTGACTAAGTTGATCCAAAAGAAAGTGAGATTTCAATGACACAATGAATGTAATAAAAGTTTAAAGATCATCTTACTTCGGCTCCTTTTTTGATATTGCCCAAAGGTCCAAGATATTTTTGTTGTGTACTGTGATACCTCATATATAAGTTTGGGTTGTGTGTTGATACAATATGAGAAAGTCATTGCCTATATCTCAAGGAAATTGAAAGTACATGTAAGGAATTATTTCACTCATTATCTTGAGTTGTTGGCCATTGTATTTGTATTGAATATTTGGCAGCATTATCTATATGGGGTGCATGTTGATACATTCACCAACTATAAGTATTTTCAATATATGTTTAGCCAAAGGGATTTAAACCTAAGGCAAAGGAGGTGGTTGGAGCTTTAGAAGGATTGTGACATGAGTGTGATGTATCATCTCGACAAGGCTAATGTTGTGGCTGACACATTGAGTAGAACATTATGGGTAGCATTGCTTATGTTGAGAATAGAAAGAAAGAGTTGGTCAAAGAAGTTCACTATTTGGCTCATTTGGGTGTGAGGTTGAATGGCTTGAATAATGGTGATGTATTGGTACAAAATGGGGCGAAATCTTCTTTGATAGTGGAAGTTGAAGCAAATCAAGATATGGATCTTAATTTTATTATATTAAAGAAGTTAGTGGTCAATAAAAAGTTTGAGGTTGTATCACAACAGGGAGATGGAGTGATTTGCCACCAATGGTGGTTGTGTGTTCCTAATATACATGACCTAAAGGAAAAGATACTTGATGAGGCTTATAATTCTAAGTATTTTATTCATCTAGGATCCACTAAAATATATAGAGATACCAACTTTGAAATGGGAGGAAGTGAATATGGAATTCATTATGGGATTACCAAAGACTAAGAAGCAATTTGACTCAATATGGGTGGCTATTGAGAATGACTAAAATTGCCCACTTTTGTCGGTAAAGACCTCTTATGGTGCCAAAATTTATGCTAAAGTCTAAATTTAAGAATTGGAAAGGTTGCATAGCGTATCGTTGTCTATTATATCAGATAAAGGTGCTCAATTTATTTCTTTTTTTGGAGGTCTTTCCAAAAAGACCTAGGCACTAAACTGAAACTAAGTACCATATTTCATCTTCAAATAAATGTGTAAGTCGAAAGGAAAATTCAAACGTTGGAAATTATGTTGAGGGCATATGTTCTTGATTTCAATGGAAGTTGGGATGACCACTTACCTCTTATTGAATTTTCTTATAACAATAGCTTTCACTCAAGTATTGAAATGACACCATTTGAATCATTGTATGGTAGATAGTGTAGGTCCCTGATGGAATGGTTTTAGGTTAGAGATATATTCTTGATTAGACTAGACTTTATAACAATAGGGTAAAGGTTGAGAGTTGTCATAAAAAGTCATATACCGATGTTAGAGGAAGGGATCTTGAATTTGAGGAAGGTGATTGGGTGTATTTAAAGGTTTCACAAATGAAAGGAGTAATGTCATTTGGCAAAAAGGACAAATTGAGTCCCATATATATGGGACCTTATGAAATTTTGAAGAGAATTGGGAAGTATCTTATGGGCTAGATTTAACTATAGAGTTAGTTATGGTTCATCCGGTGTTCCATGTGTCTATATTGAGAAAATGCATGGGTGATCCTAATTCCATTGTTCTATCAAAGGATGTGACCATTGAGGTGGATTTGACTTATGAAGAAGTACCTGTTGAGATTTTGTACCGACAAGTAAAGAGATTTAGAAATAAGGAAATTGCATTCGTCAAAGTGTTGTGGAGAAACCAACAAGTTGAGAGTGTTGCTTGGGAGGCTGAGACGAACATGATGAAATGATATCCTTACCTCTTTCCTTCTATTCAAGCCTAAGGTACCTAAATATAATCCATTCTCCCAAATTCTCATGAATATGTGTTTCCTTACCATATTTCATGCATGCATGATCATTAGACTATTTTTGAATGATATTTGATGCATAAGTTTGATGATTTCATGAAAATAATATTTATGTTGCATATTGCATTCATGAGGGGATGATAGTTATGCTTTTATAGTACTCAAGCTTGCTTCTGTCTTATTTGAGTATGAATAATCCTAGGGGATAGATATGTAACACCTGGCATGTTGAATGGCCTGGGAAATGTAAAGTTACAAAATTTTAAGACTGTTAGGTTGTATGAGCCAATCTATGGCTTGTGGATGGGACCACAGGTCATAGAAAGATCTCATGGACCTGAGTCCTAAAAGTTGAAAACTTTCATGTTTCTGGAAATTGTGGTGCAAACAATAGATGGTTCGTGAATCAAACCATGGTTCATGGAAAAGGATCGTGAATGGGGCCTCTGAGGAATGAAATATTTTTCAAAGTGTGGAAGCAATTCTACAGAGGGTTCTAAGACACGTAAATGGATCCACGAATCGTATATGATGTTTCGTAGATTCAACATGCAATTTCTAGTAGCTAATATTTTGTGACATGCATTCCATGAAGGCAAAGCACAACCTGTGGATGGTGTTAGAGTCCTTGAACAAAGTCTCGTGAACAGCTCCAAGAGTTTTTAATGGAGGACTCTTTGGTTATTTCCAATTTGTTTAACTCCTAAACTACATCGTTTTGGCTCTCTTAACTAACTTAACGAACTAAAACTCTATAAATTCTATTCCTAATTTGTTCCATCTCATTCATCTCATAATTCTCTCAAAGGCTCTCAAAATTCTCTCTCTAAGGATTCTCTGCCTTAAGCTAGGGCTCCAACTTTAGGTTAAGGATTTGAAGGTTATTTCATACCAATTTCTAAAGAATCTCACTTGAGGTATGTAGGACTTCATTTATAGATTAGTTTTATTCATGGAGCCTAATGCAAAACCCCTTTTTTCTAAAAATTTCATAGTGATGTCTCATGGATTTTTATGATATGTTTCTGAATATATGGATTATGATTACTCTATAGTTATTATACCTACTTATGCATGAACTATGATAATTATATGATTTCTGTGAATTTCAAGTGAAAGGTATTTGATTTCAAGTATATGATGATTAGGGCTTGGTGAATTGGTGTATGTTCCTTTACTAATGGTCCAAATTGATTTCAATTGCATGATTCTTCTATGATTTTTATCTAATTGCGTGATTTTAACTCAATTACTCATGAATCCACACATAGCCCTAGTTTCCAATCATAAAGCTATGATTTTCAAGAATATAATTCTAAGTATAGAAAGCATGTCTTAATGATGATGATGATGATAATGTTATGATGATGATAATAATATGATGATGAGGGTGACTTAAGACCCTAATGCTTATGCAATGATGATGCTAAGATGGGGAGTATACCCACACTATGTGAAAGCTATGTAGATGAACTATCCTTATGATATGAGATATTTTCATGAAGTTATGATAACTATTTTACAAGCTATGGAAGTATGACTTTGATAACGGATGAGTTATTTTGAAAGGCTATGAATATTTATGATTTCGTATTTCGTGGGATATGAATTAGGACTTTAAGAGATTTCATTGTCCTATAACTACGTGCCACATAGGATTATAACGATGTATATATATGCCTATAAGGTTTACTAATGGATCCATATAGCTTTATGATGTGACAATCACCGTGCTAGGATAGAGCCTAAAGGGTGGGGTCATTATGATAGGTTCTCATTGTGCTTCGATAGAGCCTATAGGGTGAGGATTGAGTCTACTTTGGCAAAGACTCCGCTTTCACTCGGTGTAGAGGGAATGTCAAGATTTTATGTAATAGTCTGCATAGTCTTATTATTGGCTATGGTCTTATTTGCATGTATGCTGGGAGTATGAATGTTTTTATGATGTTTCTATCCATGGTTTAAAACATGCATTTCTCATAC
>JAPFFP010054198.1:0-29345 GCA_026153255.1 Solanum medicagineum | reverse complement strand
TAGGTACGTGTGATTGAATACTTAGTGTGTTGTCAAAAGTTTGTGTAAGTAAAGGTTTAAACTTGGTTAAACTATCCAATTGTGCTAACATTCAAGGAGGAATGTTTCTAAGGTGGGGAGGATGTAACGCCACACATCTTACAATACTAGTAATATGCAAATGAAACATGATATGGCTTTTCAAATTAGCGCCAATTTTTAAAAAGTGCTTGAATCTCAAATTAAAGGGCGATATGTATGTCTAACGCTGAAGAGGGTCGAGTGTAAATAAGTTTTGAGTTGAATTGAGGAGATCACAACCCTAAATAAAGTGACAGAAGTGAGGTGCTTGTAGGATTTAAGAAGCTAGCAGGTGAGTCACCTACTTACTTAGCTTAAATTTGCAAGCTAAATGGAGATAAGGCCCTACGTTGAATTTGTCAAAGCCCGATAATGAATAAAGTCCATGTTAATAGTGTAACTTTAGCCCGTGTCTTACCATCATAAATGGACAGTACTTAAAGCCCACGATGAATAATAAAAGGGCCCAAGTACATCACAACCCACTTGACTAATTGGGCCTAAACTAAGTGAAGAGGAATTAGGAAAATGGGCAGTCAAGGCCCATCAACTTTGAAACCCAATTAGGTCCAAGTGAAAAGGCCAAGCTACTGCATCACCACCTTGATAATATGAGGCTTAAAACACACAAGAAAGTTGGCCAAAGTCTCCTTTAAAAAGGCTTACAAGTAGAACCTGTAAGTCATTCTTAACTTGGAAAAAAAATCAGCTTTCACAAACTTTCTCTCTACATTTTCTTAACCTAGCAAAGCAGCCACAAGGAGACTTTTAAGGTTCTTGGAGAAGCCCTACACCTTGAATGTAATGGTAAGTATGTTTACTTATGTGTTTATTTTGGTTCTCTTATGAAAAACAAGAAACTATGTTGGTTATGTTTATGCTAAAATTGTTGGACAGTATGTGTTCCAAAAAGTTGTTGTACATTTTTCTTGTTTATTTTGAAGCTTTTCTCTTTTTGGTTGGATTGATTATGAAGTGACGCTACTGCTCTTAATCAGTATTGGTTCTATAATGATGTATAAAGGCTGCTGCACCATTTTTACAGTCCGCAAAAGTGAGTTATTATGTGATATTGTAATTGCGCTCGTAATAGGAACTTGTGGGCTGATTGATTGAGGACTATGGTATCATATCCTCCACCTATTTTGAGGAACATTTTTGAACTATTTTAGGATTGGTTTTATGTGTATTCATGGTGGGTACTGTTTGGTTAAATTTGAAACAGGTTTGGAATTGTCGACGTTCAAATGTAGTGAAGGGATGTAACGTTATGCCGCCTATTCGTATGTTGCGTAGAACTGTTATGTGTTGTGCTTTGTGGGCTGTTGTAAGACTATTGTGGCACTAAAACAGGATGCATATGATATGTATATGAGAATGTGTATTAGAAAGTACGAATAGGGTCAGAAAGGTTGAAAGAATATGCTCGGATTTATAGTTATCCGCTTGCTGCCCGTATGCTGTTTTTTTTATGAGATTGGGCTGCCAAGATGTATCTATTAGCTGCTAATGCTAGTTTTATCACCTATTATATTGTAGATAAATATTTGGATGAAGGGAAGGTTATCTCGAGGTAATAGCGAGGTTGTACAGCGAGGTATGTGAGGCTATTTGATTTCGTATTATTTGGCATGAAACATAGATCCCTCCTTGGCACATAAAGGCACTTACCGACTCCAACACAACTATTAACCGTGTCTCAACTCTCTCACATGTTCATATGCTCCCATACATAGTCACCTTCAAATCAGCATATATACTTGGATAAAAATATACACAAGTTCGTTCTACTAAATAAAGTTCATATGTTGTTCTACCTCCTATGCATTTCATTATTTGTGTAACTTACTCCTTTCATTATGGTGTTATCTTTTGTGATTATTTACGTGTCATATGTTGTACCTATAATCCTCCAACTCCAATATTACGACCACCAAAAGAATCATCTCAAAGGTAATTGAAAGATAAAGTAAAGTATATTACTTGTTGATGGGTGGTAACCCGAGGGGTGGAAGAATCACCTAGCCAGGGTCGATCCTATCACAGACGGTAGCCCAAGGGGTGAAAGGAAAAGCCTAGACAGAGCCGATCCTGATATATATTTACCACTGATCAATTGGTCATTTGTATTACTTACTGTGCACAGATTATACATTAAAGGTAAAGTCATGAAAAGAACATAAAGTACATAATCCCACAGTATAACTAAAGGTGGTCTCTTATCCTACGCCAATGAATAGTTTTATTTGAGTTGTTACTTCATATATAGTATTTTTTGCCTTACATATTCAGTACATTATCTCGTACTGACGTCTCTTACGGGGGACCTGCATTTCATGCTGCAGGTACAGGTGCTAATAGATCTTCCCAGTAGGATTATAGGATATTTAGCGGATGTTACCAAGCTCCAGGTTGCTTTGGAGCTTTGTGTGTCTAGAGTTTATATTTTTTTTGTATTGTATAGTTAGCCGAGGCAGGGCCTATTTCGACCCTTATTAGATACTTTTTCTTATCTATAGACTTTGTAGACTATATAAATTAAAATGTGGTCATGTCTTGTACTTTAGACACCGTGGCCCTAATGACCTAGCCATATGCATTTCCTTTTTGGCTTATTATTACTGTTTACTTTCTTAAAGACATGTTGAATCTATAAATCCCTTATAATATGTATAGAAAGTGCATAGATACAGGTTGGTTCTCCCGGGCTTTATTGGCAACGGATACCAGTTCGCCTTAATGGGACTTTGGACGTGACAGAATAGACCAAGCTAGATTCCTAACCTTGGTTGGTTGATGATGGTCACACCCCATCATCCTAGGTGGTGTGGTACAAACCCCTCACATGGTTGGTGATGGTCACACCCTATCATCCTAGGTGGTATGGTACAAACGCCTCACATGGTTGATGAGTACGAACCTCCACCTCGGTTGATGAGTACAAACCCCCACCTCGGTTGATGAGTACAAACTCCCACCTCGGTTGATGAGTACAAACCCCTATCTCGGTTGATTATGATCTAATGCAACACTTTACATAGGATTCATCATGTATATAAGGTAATTTCATAATCATATAGTCAATCATATCATATCTCATGCTTTGGACCTTTATTTCCTGCAATTTAGAGAAACCATCGATCAACACCTAGCAACACCCCCAAAATATTCACATCAAAACCCCTCAACAATTCCAACATTAGATCCAAGATTTAGAGCTCAAAACATGCTAAAAACAATCATACTTTCATGAACTAAAATCACTGTGCAGTAAATTTCTCAATTTACAGGACCCACATATAAAATCATCTTTAAATCATGCAATATTAGTAAAAAGGATTCTTAGTCACCATGGGTGAAAGGATCCTAGGGTTCAACACCACATACCTTATCTTTGGAGAAGTTCTTGGTGAAGATTGAAAATGGAGGTTTGAAGATGTAACGACCCTAAAAAGTACCCCAAAACATACCTCGAAATGCCCAAAATTTTAATTTCTATGTATCTTAAAATCCATTACTATTTCAAAAATCTAACTTCATATTTGTGATTAGAGGTCAAAATTAGGTGAAAAAGGATCTAACCCCCATTTAAGATAGAAAGAATAGCAATTTTAATTTTTGAAAGTGCAAATTCAATTGAGGTTTCTGCGTTGCCTCCGCGACGTGCCAAGGGGGTGCTCATGAACAATTTTGCCTCCGCGTCCTCTCCGCGACGCGAAGAGGTGTACTTACCCTGGCAGTGTTTTCCTGTGCGGTCCAAATATTCTAAGTGTTGGGCCCAAGTTTCCCAAACGTGTTTTTATCTATACTTAGCCAAATTTCACTCATATATCATCCAAAACATTTCCCAATACTCCCCAAAACAATTAGACATATTTTCTCTAAAAAATTCAAGACTCAAAACCCTCATCCGAAATTAAGGATTCTCTTCAAGCTTCAAGCCTCCATCTTCAATCTTCACCAAGAACTTCCAAAGCTAAGGTATGTGGTGTTGAACCATTGGATCCTTCCACCCATGGTGCATAAGCCTCCTTTTTACTAATATTGCATGATTTAAAGGTTATTTTACATGTGGGTCTTATATTGAGAAATTTACTGCGCAGTGATTTTAGTTCATGAAAGTATGATTGTTTTAGCATGTTTTGAGCTCCAAATCTTGGATCTAATGTTAGATTTAATGAGGGTTTTTTATGTGAATGTCTTGGGGGTGTTGCAAGGTGTTGATTGATGGTTTTCTACAGATTTTCTTGCATGATTTCATCTCTAAATTGCATGGTCTTTTATCCCCAATTACACCCCCCAAGTGTTTGATAAAATGTCAGGCTAGGGTTTCTTGTGCAAATGAAGGTTCAAAGCATGAAATATGATATGATTGACTATATGATGATGAAATGACCTTATGAACATGATGAATTCTATATAAAGCATTGCACTAGACCACATTATAAGAGAATGGTCCTTTAGCGAAAGGAAATTTAGTTGCTAAAAGTAATAATCCTGTCGTTATTGATCATTTACGACTGGAAAAAAATTGATCGTCGTCCGTCGTTAGTAGTTCCGACTTTAAAGGTAGATGATAAAATTCTAATCCGATCGTTAAGTAATCAGTAGTGATGACAAAAATTCTAGTTGTTAGATATCTTTTTGCAATCACGTTTTCCTATCGTTAAGTTTTTATTTTGGTTGCTAGATAGCTTGAAAAAGAGATTATAAGTGTTTTTAGCGCCCAAAATCCAGTCATTAATATTATCTAACATCAATAATTTAACAACCAAATTTTTCTTAATTTGTTGATTATTTTTTTGAAATAAATATTATTATACACACTAATTATCTTTTTTCCCCTTTCATGATTGACAATTAAAAATAATTATTTCATATGTAATTAAACAAACATTTGAATAACTCATAAAATCATATTTTAAATTATCGATAATATAAGCATCGTACGTAGTTCATAAAAAAGAACAAGGAGGTTTTAAAAATCCTACAAGAAGAAAAATGATAATCTAGAATATATATGATGAGATGGTAGTCAATATTTGTAAGCAAATAGCCTAGATAATAAGTAAAGTAATTTTAATTAACTTCCATCACTTCAAATTGTGCATCTGCTAGTATCTTCAATTGTTTTAATTCCACTCGCTCTGGCCATGAAGATCCTTCGTCACTTCGAATTCTTGACCATCTGTTGCAAGAATAAAAGTTTTCATAAGTTACATGGTTCAATTGGTAATCACAAGTGGCAATGACTCACACTGTATACATGTATTGAAGGTTGAAGTGAGAAAAATTCATCTATTATAGGATCAGGAAGATAGACAGACAACTTGATAAGGTTAAAACCAGATTTAATAAAAGGATGATCCAACTGAGAAAATAAGTAGATAACTCACGGCACAGGGGTAATAATAGCTAAACGATCATCAACTTAATAAGATTCGGTTTGAAAACTGAAGCGACGAATATTATGCTTTCGAGTTGGACTATAAGGGTGAGTTCTTTCAACAATATGCATATGCTTTGTCCTTGCAGCTTCTACCAAACAAAACTCATGCAATAGGTCATGTATTCGACATGTTTTTATCTCACCATTGAATCCTTGGAGTTTTGTCAACCTGTACATATTGTATAGTCAAGGGGGAGTTTTATCAAGCCACATCAAGCAATCGAGTACTCGAGCAGTGTATCACAGCTTAAAACATAATCATGGGTTTTCTTTATATTATTAGTTTCGTGGAACAAAAATAATTCATTAAGCTAGCTTATCCCATGGTTCAAAAACAATTTAGCAAAACATTGGAGCCACAAATGACCTACTTTAACTAGCATGGAGATGACAGGAAAATATCAAAGATACTAGTTTTTCCTAGAAAGGAAATTCATTATAGGAGAGTCCTTAGGCTACAAGACTATAAGTGTTCTTCACAAAGGGTAGAGGGGTTTGATCCTCAACTACCTTCCTCTGGAGAGTATTAGCTCTACAACTTGTCTCCCAACATGTCATGCCTCTTTTTTAAGGACTTGTTTGGTCTTCTTCATAGAAAATTATTAGCAAAAAATTCCAGAGTTCTCCTCATAAGCTAATCTCATGTATTTTCGGTTTTCTTCCTTCTACTGAGGGTCCAATTTAATAGTGCCCAACGTCCATCGTAAGTCTAATCATTTCAAAATCTCCCTACCACAACCAAAATGGTACCTCAAAACACTAGAGGAAATGATTGATGCCTCTTTCAAATTTTTACAAAAATACCAATTAGTGTGTCTGATCATCCTTTTTTTCAAGTTGTCCTAAGGGCTTTGGCTTGGCAGTAAAGACACAACATGTAACGTCTGGGTTAAGTGCATATATCGGATTCAACATTGTACCCCAGACAAAAGTCTAGTATTTAAGTGAAGAAAGGTAGAGGAGTGAATCCATTACCCATCAAGTTTTGACATTGTATGCTACTAGCCGTTAAGGAGGGTATCGCACAAGAAGCTTCTAAGAGGGAACGTACAACCAAGAAGACTTACTCTAGGTTCATTATGGGTTGCAACCTTGGAGGTAATTTAGAAGAAGAGTGCTAAACTAAAACATATTACCCGTCGAGTATATAGCAAGATTTGTAAAGCTAGCGTTATGACTAATGACTTACTAAGAGACAACAATGAAGTAAAGTTATCAATTCAACATAATAAAACACTTCAGTTATATGTCAATCAAGTATATTGGACAATGCATTAGGAAGACAGGTAAACAGTGAACAACAAAGAATATAATGATAAGATACTTTGCCTAAATTTTATTTTACAGAATTTTATTAGCTAGGCACATTATTATCTCATCTAGATCCTTCAATTGTCTATAGAAAAAGTGATTGATAATGTTCAAGGCGTATGGATTCAATAGGCAACTTAAAGAACTGATGTTTCTTCACTTCACGTCCATCACATAGGAGCTATAATTCTTATTTTACCTAGTCACATAAGCTAACTAATATCGATACTTCATTAGATAAGTAGTAAAAGTATTACTAACCTGTAACGTAATTTCAACAAGTATTTTGGCGATGGTGATGGTCTGTAAACATCGCACTTTCAAACATTTCACATTTCCTTTATATGATATCCATGCGTCTTTTCATGGATTCATTTTCTTTTCGACTCGCATTTAACTCTACTAATAGTGCAGCTTTTTCTTTTCGACTAGCATTTAGCTCTTCTAGCAGTGCACTCTTTGCGGAGCTACCTCCTTTCAAATCCTTACTAGTACCACGAAAAGCAATCACATGACTCTTTATCTGAGGTCCGAAGCATCTCTCTACTACCTCAATATTAGTAAGAGACGGCCAGCTTGTAGTACATCTTGAATTTCTACCTGTAAAATACAAAAATTTAAAGATAATGCAACATATTAAGTAAAAGCATGTAAAATAAAATTTTAAAATGAAAATACATATTTTTTTATTGGTTTCAGGTTCGAGAAGTTTGTTGTCCTTCTTACGAGTCTCAAAAAAGATAGTCGCTATGTCTGGTGGATTACCATGCGTACCTCCCTTGACAATTAATAAATAGTCATGGAGCCATTCTCACACTAGAGCCAACTTTAGTAGACTTCTCTCATATTTTACCCAATTGTCTCTTAACCCCACGGATACAAGTGTGACCATATTACCATATGTTGAACAAGATAAACAAGGTCATAACCTACTACAAAACTATACTTATGGTTGATATGGCAACCCAACTCCTAGTCACACCAGCCCAATTATTGACTCAACCAATTTTCCATATTCATTTTCTTACTAACATTCCAAATTACATCCTTACAAGTGAACTTGTTGAAACCTCATTAGTCCATATGCTTGTAATCTCAATTTCAATGCGCTCCTCGTGGCTTACAATAAAGTCATCAGTCCCTATATAGGTCTTTGGCTTAAAATTGACAATTAAACATATTAATACCCATTCCAATATTCACCACTATAACTTTGCTTATAACCCCCTACAAACTCAAGCATTCCTAGTAAAAACCAATTGGTTATCCCCCAAATGGGATGGTCATGTCAAACTCCACTACCTAAGTAAGTACAACAATCAATAATCTCTTAGGACCTAGGGTTTGTGCTCCAATACCTCCACCCTTGAGTATTACCAATACCACATCAGGACACTTATCAGATTCACCATTAGAATGTATCATACCCTCCGATAAGTTTGCACTCGAATAGTCCACATTTTTGTCTCATTGAATAGGTTTCAAATTGATTTTATCTCTCACCAATCAGTATACCTTGTTCCACTAATTAGATAGGTAGCGGAAGTAGCACCACCCATAACCCTAGCCAAATAGGCATAAACACCACCATAGTAGTTGTATCATAATTGTTCGTGTTTTACTTCCACTCCCAAGGACATAGTAGATATTCTAATATCAATGAACATCATGGTATCCTCTTTCCATACTAAGAAACCCTAATTTGACAAACATAACAATTGTAATCCCATAATTATTGCACCGATAAAATTGTCATTCGTCTAACCACACTATGCCATATTTATGAATCGCCCCAAACATCTAGTAGACCAAGAAAGTACTACTCTTGACGCTCAAATCTAAAATCTTACCAATCTATTTGCCAATTTCTGAACATCTCAAGAAAAGGGTCTGTCCTCAATTGAATAGCTAGTAGAGTCCTAATCACGCCTAGAATACACTTTCAATTCAAGGTGTAAGCATTCGTTGTCAAAATATAGAAGCTAACAATGGTTAGGGTTGATCCCATAGGAAATAAGGTCTAGACTTGGACTGATTATGAGAAATTAGATTTAACTGATCAGCTTATTTCCTGAAGGGGGGATTTGTGAAGTACGAGAAATAAACCTAAACAAGTGTCAAATTGTCAAGCGCAAGTGTCATGAATTCAGTGAGAGAAGTAACTAGGATATTGTGTTCCCTATGGATTCCTTACTCAGTATAGCCAGTAAATTGTAATCAATTCTTGTATATAGCATGTAGAACTAGTAAGTTATGTTTAACTAACCTTTTGATCCAAGTGTTAAACAAATTTTACTATGCGATTTGATCTATCCCCACAGTGTTGCATTACTAACCCTTACCTTTATTCAAGTACAATCATCTCTTGATCCCTTCAGGTTGATTAGACGAGAGTAATCATATCAAATCCTTTTTATTATCCCTTATCCTATACAGTACCGCTTTGGTCTAATAAGTTAGAATTAGGCGAGCTCTAATGTTGGCCACCGTTAAAAAACACTCTAATCAAAGAGATAATTAATACACACATGTACACTTTCCAAGGATCACAGACTACCAAAAGTTTACTTTGTTAGTTCTTCCTGGTTCCCACAATCTTAGTTGTGGATTTAGCTACTCATGTTCATTGAAGATGAAAAAAATCATGTTATAGAATAGCATAGTTAAACACCTACAATGGTAAATTGAAGAACAAAAAATCTAAAATCTTCACAAGAAATCACTGTGTTATAACTCTAATATAATATCAAAAGAAATCTCAATGATCACAATAATAATAAGAAATAATGAAGTCTCACCATTCTGATTGCTCTCTCCTAAAAAAATCTTTAAAAAACCCATTTATAATGAGTAGAAACTAAATCCTAAATGAAATAGGAAAACATGAATCGAGAAATCGGATGATCAAGGTACCATAGATGGAATCACAACCTGTAACTGGCCTTTATAGAGTACATTAAATAAAAATGCCTTCCATATACGAACTCCTCCTATGAGCCATCTTCTGGCATATGACCCATAATGAGTCTCGTCTGATAACTCTGAAGAAGTTCTTTAAAACTCTGACGGTAAAATCTAATGTACGACCCATCATCTGAATTATGACTCTTAGGAGCCCTCATCTAGTAATATTTACCCCTTAGCATACTTTCTAATCTTCAGTATACTGACAAACATAGGGACCATCAATGAATCTACCTTTTTTCTAACAACTCGTAACCTCAACATTTGGAAATCAATGCTTCACTAGATCTGACCCACAAAACCAAGCTACGGCCAGTGGAATAAACTATGGCTCGTAGAGGGACTCATAAATCCTCAAAAACTCACAATCTGTGCAACTTTGCCCAAAATCGTCGTTATTCCCAAAGTCTTGAAAAATAAACCAAAAAAACACATCAAACCTACTAACATTGCTTTGAAAACACCCAAATTCGAAGTTATAAGCATCAAAAGTGTCATATTTTAGCGGCTCAGTAACTCCCCATAATAGAAGCCTTCTACTCAAAGCATTTGCTACCACAGTGGCTTCTCCCTCGGTGATACAAAATAGTTACATCATAATCCTTTAGAAGCCCAATTTACTTCCTTTGTCTCAATTCCAAGTCCTTCTAGTTGAATATGTGCTATAGGCTACAATGATCGGTGAAGCCATCACAATGAACACTACAAAGATTATGTCTCCACAACTTCATTACAAACACAATCACCACCAACTCTATGTCACGGGTGGGATAGTTCTTCTTATCAGCCTTCAACAATCTAGAAGCCTAAGCTATCATCTTTTCCTTTTTACATCAAGACTCTACCCAATCCCATCTCAGATGCATCATAATAGACTGTGAAATCAACACCCTCCTCTAGTAATGTCAAAATAGGAGTCATAGTCAACAAATATTTGAGCTTTTGGAAGCTCTTTTCACACTAATCAGACCACAAGAATAGAGCATTCTTCTGAGTAAGCCTTGTCAGTGGAGCTGCTATAGCAGGAAGCCCTGAACAAATCGCTTGTAATAACAAGCTAGCCCACAAAACTATAAATCTTGGTGACTAAAGTAGGTCTAGTCCATCCTGAACCGCCTCAATATTTGCTAGATCAACCCGAATACCCTCTCTAGACATAGTATGACCCCGGAATGCTATTGAAATCAACCAGAACTCACACTTGGAGAACTTGGCATAAAGTCTCTCCTCTCTAAGCCACTGAAGTAGAATCGACAAGTGTTGCTCATGATTCTTTTTGGTCATAAAGTAGACTAATATATCATCAATGGAGACAATAAAAAAGAATCCAAATATGGTCAAAATACACCATTCGCCAACTCCATACAAGTGTCTGGGACATTGGTCAGCTCAAAGGACATCATAAGCAACTCATAGTGCCTAGATCTTATCTTAAAAGTTGTGTTAGGAATGTTAAAAGCCCTGCCTTAGCTGATGATATCTGTATCTCAAATCAGTCTAAAAAACTAATGCTACAACCTAAAGCAAGTCAAGTAGATCATCAATCCTAGGGAGGGGATATTTTTCCTTGACTAACAATGTGTTCAACCGACTATAGTCAATACTCATCTTCATAGAGACAACCTTTTTCTTCACAAACAAAAATACAACACCCTATAGAGATACACTAGGGCGTATGAGCCCCTTACTCAAGAGATATTGGAGTTGCTCTTTTAGCTCCTTTAATCAATTTCACCTTCTGATACCTTACCTTTAACATACCTCATCGGTTCTCAACCACACTGAAATCTTTTCAAAGTATATGATAATCTAAGGCTGAATGTACATTCGTCCAATGAGCCAATTAGAACTAATCAAATTTAAAACTACGCAATGTCAAGAAACCCAATGACAACCACAGACGAGAAAAATTGATGATACTTGGACTGAAAGTAAATCTTTGAGAAGTGACTAGCCCCTTGAAGTTGATCAAATAGGTCATCTATCCTTTGTAAGGGATACTTGTTCTTCACGGTGACCTTATCGAGTTGTCAGTAGTTGATGTTGTTTTGTCATGCCCATTTTTCTACTTGAAAAATAGGAACCTAGATGACATCGTAGAACGACTATTCTTAAATTTTAAAAAGAATGAAGAGTCGCCGCCTAATTAGTTTAAGGTGTATTAGGACACTATTATAACCTACAAATTAATCTAAGTGTTAAATTCAACCAGAGATCATGTAATGGTTCAAGTCACCTCGAGAGAAAGGTGTTAGGCACCCTTCGAGGTCTACAAAGGTGGGAGCCAATCATATCTCGCAATTTATGTAGGGCTTTATGATGTTGCTCAAGTTACACCTCTTTTTTAAAGGATAAAGCGGTCGCCGTCAAGAAATAGAACATAAACAAGGTTAAGTTCGAACCCACAGGGAATATGTAGACTCAAGACAAATTCACCAATGTACAATTCGAGTAGTTAACCGGCTCAATTCCCTAAGGGAGGGAAGAGAGTTTGCAACAATCAATGAGAAAAATAAACTAACTATAACGAGAGAAAAATCAATAATAGAGAGCAACTAGGGTATTGCGTTCCCTATGAATCCGCAACTCAGTATCCCCGGATAACCTAATTTTGTCTAGTGTATAGCATGCAGGATGGTAATTTATTTTTACCAAGCCATTTGGTAAAAGGTGAGAGGTGAATTTCACTATGCGACTTGGCCCATCTCCATAGTGTGATTTACTAACCATTAACTATAATTCTCAGTACAACCTTCCCTTGGTCCAGTTCGGTTGATTAGATGAAAAAATATCAATGGAATCCTGTTAAATAATATATTTTCCTATTTATTACTTCTTTGGTCCAGTCAGTAACAGTAACATCAATTTTTTAATTATATATTTTCTAAATTTTAGCTTTTATTAATTCAATATAAATGGATTTAAAAATTTCCACATACTAAATACAAGACATATATTTTATTTCATTTCATATTATGATAATCATACTGAAATGTAAAATTAAAATTGTAAATATGATAAATTTGACAGGACCTCGCCTGTCCAACATCAAAACTTGACGAAGGATTTAATCATCCCCAGAAGGAGCCAATGCACTTCCAAGAATTTCATATGGGAACACAATAGAACACTCCATTTGTTGCATCACCACAAATTCAATTTCCATCATTTTGAATTCTAGGAACTCGCTCAGTTGTTGAAGCTCATCAAGCCCCAGTTCTTCAATAGGCGTGTTTAGCATCCTTTCGATGTCCGCAGGTTTCATTTTTCTTCCCAAAGCCAAACTTTCACTTTGAGTAAGAAAGAAAATATGATGTAGGATATCAATACCACAAGTGTATTTATAGTGATACGTTATCACATTGTTTGGTAACAATATCTCATGTAGAATGATTATGTTTCCATAAGCTGTAGTAAAATATCTTGTATCCCTTCTTATTTGTTTTGAATTATGAAATTTAAGAATCATAGCCTAAATTTATGTACAGTAATTATTACATTCTAAATTTAAATTTTTTATTTTAGTTATTTGACACTCAAGTTTGAACCTTCATTTTTTGGTCAACGAGTCAAATATCTTGAATTTAAAATACGTCAAAATAAGTATTCTTAAAAGTCAAATATTTATCAAATCATTTTGACTTTTGTTTTGTCGTTCTTAAGCGTAATATCCCAATATATATAAAATATTTTTAATATATAATTTTAAGTATAAATTATGTCTATCCTACTAATTTGAAAAATAATTTATGTTCAAAACAAGTATTTGATCTTATCAAATAATGTCATTTCCTATCTAATTACTGGTTAGACAATTATTAATAATATTTATCTTGTGCTTCAAGAATTTTGACCCATAAATTAAATATTTACCTCATCTCAATCTTACCTCACTTTAATTTAGTTTGGCTAGTTTGTCAAAAATTAGATTGTGATGGAAAACAAAGGTCTACTAGTTATGTTCAGTTGTAGAAAATTTTTCCTCATTCTCCTCTTTTCAATTCATAGAAAGTTTTTCGTCCACGTCGCACCCTCGTTCTTCTCAAAACCCTAGCACGATTTTGTCATTTTTTATTAAAATCATGAAGACTTTCGTCAGCTATAGTCATGATTCACCCATTTTGGACAACATCTTTAAAGTATTTCTATGCTTCACAAATCGAACGATAATTTCTTTTTTTTTCTTTTCTTTTCACTTTCTGGGTATAGGATCATTAGTATTGATCTTCATCAATTAAAATTTTAAATTTTCTTTAGAGAAGTGATGTCACGACCCAAAATTCTGGTGCGATGGCCCTCACCCAACCCACCAAGGAGACTCAGTGCAAAACTCAAACAATTCAATAATAATGATAAAAGCGGAAGAAAAACAGTTAGAGAGATATATAAGCCGAAGAAATCAAACTACAATCATCCCAAGAACTGTGTCACATGTACAAGCTTCTCTGTATAAAATTCTCAAATAAAATACAAATCATACTGTCTAGTCCTCAAATAGAACAAAACATGATAGTAGAATCTCTAAAAGTTTGCCGAAGGACCAAGTAGTGACCTTTTGATAGATCTCAAAGCTCGATCCAAGAATAAGTAGAAAGCTAGCAAGGTGGATCGGGCTCACAACCTTAAAAAATGTAGCAAAGAGTGAGTCCAAACAACTAAGTACTCAGCGAAATAGAACTAACCTATGGTAATGCAATGAAAAACACATGTAACTCCTTAAATCACAATCATAATCCATTAAATTACCACCGTGCACTCAGAAAAGTCCCAAGACAAATATACATTTCACAACAAGTACAGTCATACTGATCAACTCTCATGATTTCTAATTATGTATAATCTAAATTTCTAGATTGTTGGCCACCATCAGAAAACATGCAAAATGAAAATAGTTAATTAATACATGCATATACACCTTCCAAGAATTGTGAATTCTCTGATTTTACTTTTTTAGTTCTTCATGGTTCCCATAACCCTAGTTGTGGATTTAGCTACTCATGCTTTGTATAGATGAAGAGATTATGAATTGAGAGACATAATTAAACACTTACACAATTGAATCAAGATCAAGGAAATCCTATGTCATTGAAAATCACAAGCTTGAAGGTTGAATTAAAGCACAAGTGTTTCAAAGACTCTCTCACAATTTTCCCTTTAAGAATATTGAGTTCTCTGGGCACAAAACCTAAAACTACTGAAAATTCACGTGTACTATCCAAAACTTCTGAAAAATAACCTAAAACCCTATCTAAAATGATTAAAAACAAGTCTTAAACAAATTAGATAAACTGGCCGGCAAACTCTATGAAAGTACTCTACGACTCATAGTGTCTTCTATGGGTCATAGTCAGCGTCTCATAATCAGCTACTAGAATTTTGGACTTCTCTTCTACAACACCCCTTCACGACTCGTAAAGTAGTTTACGACCCCTAAAGTGGGTTTTGACTGATGAAATTCATGCAAGTCCACTTCTCTGATCCTCAAGACACGAAAGGTAGTCTACGACTCGTAAATTGCTCCATGACTCATTTGCATGTTCATAGACTTCAACTTCAACAAATTTCCCCTCACTAGAAATTGTCACAAAACACCTTTATGACTCGTAGAATGCTCTACAACTTGTGTAAGGTCTCATACAACAGTAAAAACCAGCAACTTCTGCAATTTTTCTCTAAGTCATAGCCAAACTGTAATTCTACAAATCTAAACTCAAAAACACATAAAAACAACCAAAGTTGCATTGAGAATACACAAAATCCTAAGTTTTAAACATAAAAAATGTTGTATTTTGGCAGCACATTAACATCCTCAAATTAAAATTATTGCATGTCCTTAAGTGACGACTCAATATATGTAGATAACATAGTAACTCGTAGACCACAACTCAATGACATACACACATACATCTCACACTTAGATACCCACACCAACTTTTCCAAACAGGATCAGATAGCTATTTAGCAGATCAATACAAACTGGTGCTTGTGACAACACAACTATATCAAGCAAGAGGTTATCAACAGTCCATATTTATTGAACAAGTCCAATGCTAACATTGTAATGCAAGTGTCCTCACAGGAAGAGATCCCATATCTGACACTCAATGATATTTTCATGTTTAACCTTGGGAATGTGAAAAATTACTCACTCTCACAAAAGATACTTATGCATAATGACTAATATCATAGGCTTGCCCCTATACTTATGACTCAAACCTTCAACTAACTACGCTAGTATCACTCTAAGACTTTCTAGGCTTGTCACATAGGCTCAAGGACTTTGGTATGATATTTTTGAAAAATGTTGACTAAAGGTCCTCCTTAAACTGTGTTCTTCTACACCTTTGCCGGCCAACTTAGCTATTTTAACCTTATTCTCCCGTTCTCCCCTTTCAAGCTTCTCTGGCTACTTTCTTTTTAAGTCTTTTCACCTTATTTTTAAACTTCATTTTATTTTTTAGCTCATATCTAAGGCATCATTCATTTTTTCTTACACCTGTTACATGATTTTTTTGTTTTTCTTTGTATTCCTAACTCACCTTCCTCATTTTTGTATTTTATCCTTACACTAGCTACCCTCAATTTAGGCTTTTAGCCCGTATTGATGAAACGACCCCAAAAAAAGTGCCCAAAAATGTACCCCAGAAGTGTCTAGAATCGTAATTTCCATATATCTCAAAATCTGTGTGTAATATCAAAAAGGCGACTTCATATTCTTGTTCAAGAGGAAAAAGTTGAGTGGGAATTGGTTCTAACCGTGATTTCAGAGCAACTATATTAAAATCCAAAAATCACAAAAATGCGATTTCCAATGAGCATTAGTGCCCCTGGTGTGATGCGCCAAGGGCGCGCCATAGTGTTAAAATGTGCCAATTTTCCCCTTCAGTCCAAGGCTTTTGGACCTTGGGTCTAAGCCTTCCCATACATGAAAATACCTACACTTAGATATTTCATCCTCATATCATTCAAGACATTCCCCAATACTCTCTCAAACACTTGGACTAATATTTCTCTATAAATTCAAGTGTCCAAATTTCTTCCGGATCTTCAAGAATTCATCCAAGTTTCAAGTCTCCATTAAAATCTTCTTCAAGGGATTCTCCAAAGTCAAGGTATGTGGGTTTTAACCATTAGGTCCTTTCACCCATGGTGCCCAAGATTCCTTTTTACCAAAAATACATATTTCTAAGTTGACTTTACATATGGGTTTTCTATTATGAATTTGACTATAAACTATGTTGGGGTTTTGTAAAAGTATGATTGCTTATGCATGTTTTGAGCTATGAATCTTAGATTTATCTTGAGATTTGATGAAGGGTTTTGATATATATTGTATAATGGTGTTAACAAGTATTACTGGGATGATTTATTTCAAGAGTTCTTGCATGATTTCAATCTTTAATTGCATGTGTTACACTAGCATTGTATATCCACCAAGTGTTTAATAAAATGTCCAATTATGGTTTCTTGAGGAATTGAAGGTCCAATGCATGTCTTATGAGTTGAATGACTTGATGATGATGAAAGGAATGTATGCATATGATATTCTCCTACATAGGTTTGGAAATTGACCATGCTCTACTTGGGGGGTTAAGAGCCCGAGTAACCATGCCGATGGGTTTGTACCTTGACAATCGGGTTGAGGGGTTTGTACCTCAATCATCATGGGTGGTAGGGTGCGACGATCCACCAATTAATCAAGGGGTTTGTACCTTGGTAACCGGGTTGAGGGGTTTGTACCTCAATCACCATGGGTGGTAGGGTGTGATGATCCACCAACCATGTCAAGGGGTTTATACCTTGACAACCAATTGAGGGATTTGTACCTCAATCACCATGGGTGGTAGCGTGAGACGATCCACCAACCAATCAAGGGGTTTGTACCTTGATAAACTATGAATTCTATGATGATGGTCTCTTCATGCACATGTATTATGTTCTATATAAGCATGATTTTACTTCAAGCATCATTCAATACATGTCATATTGTTATTATGCTATTAATTTCCTATGTTTATGCACTTTGATTATGTTGCTTATCACTTGTTGCATTGCATCCTACATACTTAGTACATTCAAACGTACTAATGCATACTCTATGCCTACATAATATTACTATGTAGGAACCGAAGCTCCTATTGATTCTTCTCCATGTGGCTAGACGGATTGTTCAAGTTAGCTTTTGGTGAGTCCTCATGTCAACGGGCAATATCTACCTTCTTTCATGCTTATGTTTGGACTACATATTATATATTTGGATTACCTATTTTCATTATTATTAGGGTGAGCCCGATTGCTTGTCTTGGCCGCCCTGAGTTCTATTATTAGAGGTATTGTTGGACAAGTATGTAATGATGCTATGATCTTTGACTCCCTTTCACTCTTTTGATGTTTTATGGTATGAAAGATGTCCCTTAGCCCGTGTTCCCTTTTTACTATCTCTTATTGTTGTTTTATTGATTCTGTGACCAAGGATGTGTAATGATATGTTAAGAGGCTTGATTGGGGTCCCTTCAGGTTCCCAATTCGTCGTGTCACGTCTAGGCCCTAGGCTTGGGTCGTGACAATTCAGGTGCACAATATCCATCCCCGAACCAGGCCATTTTTTGTAGCCACACTCAACTTAGGCCTTTTGCCGCAGTCAAGGTACACAATATTGAAAAAAGACCATGGCCAACTTCAGGGTTTTTCACTAGATAAGGCTGGGTTAATGAAGTGTTTTGAAGGAATACGTAGGTACATGTTAGGCTCAAATATTAGGAACAAGGAATATGTCACCAATCTAGCTGCTTATTTTTAGGCTAAAGTGGACTATTTAAGAACAAAGGTCTAAGATCCTTTCCTAATCCAATTAATCTACAATCTAACTTAGAGTAACTAGACAAACTCTAAATTAGCACAAAATACGATTTTATCAAATAAAGCTCACACTCACATGTCACTACACATATTATGAACAAAAAACTCACATATCATGCTTCTTATCTTAATGTACCCTTTTTTATCAGAACAAATATTGTCAGACACCTAGACATGCATGTTTACTATCTAACTTCTTAATCAAAATATTTTGTGGGTATCATTTTTCAAAACAAAACACAAAAGCATGTTATATGCCACATGTATTAGTAGTATATGCTACAAATATTATTTAAACATCCTAAATATGTCGATTCAATAGAAAATAAATATACTAAGGGAAAAAGAATATAGGTAAGAAAACTCTAGGAATAAAAAATTAGGATAGTTATGGACCATAAGCTACTCAAACTTCACTGAGTCCATAACTACTCACACTCCACAATGTGCCAAATCAAGATAAAATAGAACATAAGGGCTCAAAAACATAATTGGGTGCCTAAACACCAATCTGCGGCTGAGTCTGGCCACCTTCTGTCACGACCCAAGCCTAGGGTCTAGACATGACACGGTGAATGGCGAACCCAAAGGAAACGCAAACAAGCCTCTTAACTTATCATTACACATCATCGGTCGCGAAAGCATATAGGAGACATAAAGAGTAAGAATAGGGCAAATAGGACTAAGGGAAAGCTTGAATAACATCATAATCAAGACACAAAAAGTCAAAGCTCATATCATAAATATATAGCATGTCCAACAAACACCTCTACTACTTAGATAAGAGTAGCGACCAAGACAAAGCAACCAGGATAACCCTCAAAGACAAAATAGAACATAAAAAGAGTATCTCAATACATATTATGAGAAACATAGATAAACGTCCCCAGTATGGAGGACTGACCAAATAGCTTGAATATTACCGAACTAGCCACGTGGAGGAGGAGGATGATCAACTTGGGTCCTGATTCCTACATGGTGATATCATGTAGGCAAAAGTATGCATTCGTACGTTTGAATATACTAAGTATGTCGGATGCAATGTAATAAGAGATATGCATCACACTTAAAATGCATAACAATAGGCAATAGCCATAATATAACAATATGGCATGTATGACCAATGCTCAAGTAAAACATGCTTAATTAGCTTATGCTCATATAGGGTATCATATGTGTAGAAGAGACCAAGCTAGAGTTCTAAAGTACAAACCCCTTGATTGGTTGATGATGATCTCACCCCATCACCCTGGTGGTGAAGTACAAACCCCACACATGGTTGATGATAATCTCATCCTATCATCTTGGTTGGAAGTACAAACCCCTCATATGGTTGATCTATACAAACCCCCATCTCGGTTATCCGGACTCTTAGTCCCCCCTCGCCCTCGGACAGGGCATGGTCAACACTTTATAAAAAATATATTATTACATAATATCATTTCATCATCATAACATCAATCATATCATATTTCATGCTTTGAACCTTCAATTCCTCAAGAAACTATAGCCAGACATTTTATCAAACACTTAGAGGGTGTGTAGTGCTAGTGTAAAACGATGCAATTCAAGAGTGAATTCATGCTAGTAAGTTCAATGTAAAAGCTTCAATAGATACTTGGCAACACCTTCAAACAATAAACATCAAAACCCTCACCAATCCTCTAAATAGATCTTATATTCATAGCTCAAAACATCGTGAAATAGTCACAATTTCATATGCTCAAACATATTGTGCAGTTATTTTCATAATAATCAAGACCTATGAATAAATCACATTTAAATAATGCAATTCGTAAGAAAAGAACGCTTGGGCATCATGGGTGAAAGGAACTAATGAAAGAATTCCACATACCTTAGCTTGGAGATGAACTTGGTGAAGATTGGAGGTGGAGACTTGAAGCTTGAAGAAGAACCTTGAAGGAAATCCTTAGATACAGAAGAGGTTTTGAGACATGAATTTAGGAGTGAAAATATGGCTAAGTGTTTGAGTGAGTATAGGAGAATGTTTAGGATGATATGAGGCTGAAATATGGCTAAGTATAGATATTTTCATATTTGGGAGCACTTAGGCCTAAGACGCAAAGTCTTGGACCGAGATAGAAAAATTGAACAAAAAAAATAGATAGGAACGCACCCTTAGCATGTCGCGCCAGGGGCGCGGATCATCTCTAGAAATCGCATTTTTGGCAATATTTCAAATTTTTCTACAGTTGCTCTGAAATCAGTGTTAGACCCTTTCCCCCTAATTTTGACCCCCTAAATAACAATATGAAGTCGGATTTTTGATATTGCACATGAATTTTGAGATATATGAAGATTATGATTCCGGGCACTTTCGAGGCACATTTTTGGCACTTTTTGGGGTCGTTTCAATATCTCCCCCTTGGGAACATTTGTCCCCAAATGTAAAAGAGACGACAAGACAAGAGTGATCCTAAAAAAATGAGCCCCAACAAGAATGCAACATTACATTTAAAACACCATTTTCAAAATCTCAACATAAGTGGAAAATCATCATAAATTTGCCAACTTAAACATGAATGCATATTAATGACATAGGGGCTGAAATATAAGACTTGAAATCACATAGGGGACTTAGAATTAGTACCTTAGGCTTGAGGGAATGGAAAATATAAGGATACCATTTTTGCATGTCTGTTTTGGACTCCCATGTAGCACTTTCGACTTGGTGGTTCCTCCAAAGGACGTTAACAGATGCCACCTCCTTTTTTATCAATAGCTTCACTTTTCTATAAAAAATCTGAACCAGAACCTCCTCATAAGTCAAGTTATAATCAACAACCCCCACCACATCAAGAGGCACAATAGCATTAGGATCACCCACACATTTCCTCAACATAGAGACATGAAATACCGAATGAACCAATTCCATCTCACTAGGTAACTTCCACTCATAAGCTACCTTGCCAACCCTCCTCATGACCTCATCAGGACCAACATATCTTCGGCTAAACTTGCCTTTCTTGCTAAAATGGACCACACCCTTCATGGGTGAAATCTTCATGTAAACCCAATCACCAACTTTGAATTCAAGGTCTCTTTTTCTTACGTTGACATAGAATTTTTGACGACTTTGGGCCATCTTTAACCTTTCTCTAATCATCCTAACCTTCTCATGAGCCTCCATAACCAGATCTGGTCCCAACAAAGCTATCTCACCAACCTCAAACCATGCAACCGGTGATCTTAAATGCCTATCATAGAAAGCCTCAAATGGAGTCACACCAATGCTAGAATGATAACTATTGTTGTAGGCAGACTCAATCAATGGAAGATAATCATCCCAACTACCTTTAAGCTACAACACACATGCTCTAAGCATATCCTCAAGAGTTTGGATGGTCCTCTAGGCTTGGCTATCCTTTTGAGGGTGGAAGGTCGTAGAAAGCTTACCTCTAGTACCAAGATTCCTATAGAAAGTTCTCCAAAAATGTGAAGTAAATTGTGCCCCATGATCCAATATGATGGACAACAGAACCCCATGCAACCTTACCAAGTCATGAATGTATAACCTTGCATAATATTCAACCCTATATGTGGTCTTAACCAGTGGAAAATGAGCTGATTTCCTCATCCTATAAACCACAACCCAAATGGAATCAAAACCTTTTCTAGTCTTGGGCTATCCAACCACAAATCCATTTTAATCACCTCCCACTTTCAAGTAATAATCTCTATGTGTTGGGTTAGGCCACCTAGCCTTTGATGTTCAGCTTTGACTTGTTGACAACTATGGCAACCAAAAACGAATTTGGCAATGTCCCTCTTTAAGCCTCCCACCAATACACCTCCCTCAAATCTCTATTCATTTTGGTGGAACCAGGGTGGATAGAGTAAGAAGAATTATGGGCCTCATCAAGGATTTTCTTCCTCAAACTGTCAACAAAAGGCACACACAACCTACCTTGGTACCTAAGGGCACCATCTCCCCTTTAGGAGAAAACCTCTACTTTGCCCTTCGTCACTAAGGCCTTCAATTCAAGCAAGGAAGAGTCAAGATCTTGTTTTGCTATCACCTTATCAACCAATGAAGATTAAGACCCATCAATGACAACAACACCATCATCACCAACCTCTTCCAACCTAACCCCCAATCTGTGCACCTCCCCAGTCATTTCATTATCACCACCATCAACATAAGCTATACTACCCATAGACACCCTAGTCAAAGCATCCGCCACAATATTTGTCTTACCCGGATAAGAGTGCGAATTCTTATCATAGTCTTTAGGAAGTTCTAACTATCTCCTTTGCCTCAAGTTGAGATCTTTTTGAGTGAAGACATATTAAAGGCTCTTATGATTGGTGAACACATCCACATGCACCCCATACAAGTAGTAGGGCCAAATATTTAATGCAAACACAATGGCAGCTAACTCTAGATCATGGGTAGGGTAGTTCCTTACATGTGCCTGGAGTTTCCTAGAGGCATAAGCTATGACCTTACTATTTTGCATCAACACACAACCCAAACCAACCCGGGAAGCATCACAATACACCACAAATCCCTCAAGCCCATCCAATAGTGACAACATAGGAGTGGACACAAGCTTGTCTTTCAATGTTTGGAAGAGCCTCTCACACTCATCAGTCCATACAAACTTAACCTTCTTTTGAGTCAATTTTGTCATAGGGGAAGCAATGGAGGAGAACCCATTCACAAACCTTCAATAATAATCTGCTAGGCCCAAGAAGATCTAATATCCTATGGGGTCAATGGTCTAGGCCAATTTCTAGTCCCGTCAGTTTTCTTTGAATCCACCTTAATACCATCCCCGAAGCCACATGACCCAAGAGTACAACCTTCTTCAACCAAAATTCACACTTTTCATAATTAGCGTACAATTTCTCCTCTCTCAATCTTTGTAATAGAACCCTTAAATGTCCAATATGCTCATCCATACTATGTGAATAGATCAATATATCATCAATGAAGACCACAACAAACGATTCAAGGTAGGGTTTGAAGACCCTATTCATAAAGTCTATGAAGATGCCGGTGCATTGGTCAACCCAAAAGACTTCACAACAAACTCATAATGCCCATTTCTAGTCCAGGAGGCCATCTTGGGAATATCACACTCCCTCACCTTCGCTTGATATATCCAGACCGAAGATCAATCTTATAGAAATAGCTAGCCCCTTGCAATTGGTCAAACAAATCATCAATTCTTGGAAGAGCATACCTATTCTTTATAGTGACCCTATTGAGTTGCCGGTAGTCAATACACATCTTGAAGGACCCTCCCTTCTTTTACACAAACAACACCGTAGCACCCCAAGGTGATTGGCTAGGTCTAAAAAATCCCTTCTCTAGCAAGTCCCTCAATTATTCCTTCAACTTCTTCAACTCCGCCGGGGCAATACAGTAAGGGGGAATAGAAATGGTTGGAGTATCTGGGAGGAGGTCTATGCCAAAGTCTATTTCCCTTTCGGGAGGAACACCGGGAAGATCATTTGAGAAAACATCAAGAAACTCATTTACAACTGGGACCGACTATGTGGGAAGGATTTTAGACTCCACATCCCTAACCCTTACAAGATGGTAAAGACGCCCCTTAGAGATCAACTTATGGGCTTTAATGTAAGAGATAAATCTACCCTTGACCACTACATCTTGACTTTCCCACTCACGGACGGGTTCATTTGGAAATTGGAATTTGACCCTACGGGTTCTAAACCAATAGAAGCATAGTAGGCATGTAGCCAATCCATCCCAAGAATGGCATCAAAATCAACCATGTCTAATTCAACAAGATCACAAGGCAACAATTTATCCAAAATGCAAATAGGACAACTTCTATAAACTTTTATAGCAACAATAGAAGTACCAATAAGAGTAGACACTTCATTGACTCATGCAACAACTCAGGGTCAACATGGAAATTTTAGGCCAAAAAGGGGGTGACAAAAGAAAGAGTGGCACCCGGATAAATCATAGCATATACATCAAGGTAAAAGATTTTCAACATACCAGTAATAACATCGGGAATCTCACCAACCCCTTGCCTCCCATATAGAGCATAAAAATGATTATGCCTTGGGGCACCACTTTGATGACCACCCCTACCTAATGGAACCGCATTTGCACCCTGGTCGTTGGCATGGTTTCTTGAACAATCCACCTTATTGTGACCAAGCACCCCACATTCAAGACATGCATTAGAATCATTCAAACATGGGCTTCTATGATTCCTTCCACATTTAGGACACACATCAATAGGAGCCACACCACCAGCACCTTGAGGCTTAGGGAGGTCATTGGCAAAACTCTGGTTAGTAGGATGAGAAGACCCTTGGCCTTGATGAAAGCTAGCACCCTTTTTGAACTTACCCTCAAAATGGGTCCTCTTGGCTTCATGAGCCCTTCTCTTCCTCAACTGTTCCCCTTCCAATTTCTTGGCATATGTCATCAATTGGGACAAGTCCATGTCACTAGTTAGCATGGCAGACCATCATTCTTCACTCACCAAGTTGGAGACCCCCATCACAAACTTATCCATCCTATATCTAGGATCAGCCACCAAATAAGGAGCATATTTTGAAAGTTGATTGAACTTGAGGGCATACTCCCTAACACTCATGGAACCTTGTTTCAAATTCATAAATTTTACCAACTTAGCATCCCTAAGCTCAAGAGGGAAGAACCGATTAAGAAAAGCCAATTTGAACTCCTCCCAAAGCACCACATTACCATTTCCCTTCTCCCCCTTCCATGGGTCACACCATATTTGAGCTACCCTTTGAGATGGTATGCCGTCAACTCTGCTGTTACATTCGGCCTAACAACAATAATAGTCAAAATCTTGTAGACCTCATCAATGAACTCTTATGGATCTTCATCCACCTTTGACCTATAGAATACTGGAGGTCATCCTTATGAAGTCCCTTACAAAAGCTCACGGGGTAGTAGCATGAGGAGTTTGGGCCCCTTAGTTGACTTGATTAGCCACATCTCGGGAAAGTATAGTGAAATCATCTCAGAGCTCACCATTGGTAAGTTGCTCCTTGGGAGTTCGGGCCCGTCTTCCTCGAACGTTACGCATGATCTAGCATAGGAAAGAACAGTCATTAAGGGAAAAACTTACCACAACACTATACCACTACTTAGAACATGAAGAAGGGAAACATTTCCTAAAACGCCTCATACCTCCTATTCATAGTCATGGCGCACTTCACAACTATGAATATGACTCTAATCAACACGGTGTGTTAGCCTCTGAGGATTTATCAACCTAGTACTCTGATACAAAGTTTGTCACGACCCAAGCCTAGGGCCTAAACCTAATGCGGCGAATGGGGAACCCGAAGGAACCCCAAATAAGCGTCTTAACTTATCACTACACATCATTGGTCATGGAAGCATATACGAGAAATAAAAACTAAGAATGGGCTAAAGGGACAAAGGGAAAGCTTGCATAACATCATAATCAAGAGACAAAGAGTCAAATCTCATATAATAAATATGTTGTATGTCCAACAAAAACCTCTACTACTTAGATAAGAGCGGGGGCCAAGACAAAGCAATCAGGCTCACCCTCATAGTTAAAATAAAACATAAAGAAGAGTGTCTCAATACACAATAAGAGAAATATATATAAACGTCCTCGGAATGGAGGACTCATCAACTAGCTTAAGTACTACCGAACTAGCCACGTGGAGGAGGAGGATGATCAACTAAGTATCATGTAGGCAAGAGTATGCGTTAGTACATTTGAATGTACTAAGTTTGTAGGGTGCAATAACAAGAAATAGGACTCAAAATACAAAACAATAGGCAATAGGCATAATATAACAATATGGAATGTACGACCAATGCTCAAGTAAAACAAGCTTAAGTAGCTCATGCTCATATAGGATATCATATGTGTAGAAGAGACCAAGCTAGATTTCCAAAGTACAAACCCCTTGGTTGGTTGATGATGATCTCATCCTATTGCCCTGGTGGTGATAGTACAAAGCCCTCACATGGTTGATGATAATCTCTCCCTATCAGCTAGGTGGCAAAATACAAACCCCTCACATGGTTGATGAGTACAAACCCCCATCTCGGTTATACGGACCCTTAGTCCCCCGAACCGGGTATGGTCTAATACAACATTTTTTATATAGAATATATCATTTACATAAGATCATTTTATCATCATAACATCAATCATATCATATCTCATAATTTGGACCTTCAATTCCTCAAGAAACCATAGGCAGACATTTTATCAAACACTTAGAGGGTGTCTAATGCTAGTGTAAAATCATGCAATTCGAGAGTGAAATCATGCTTCAATAGATACTTGGTAACACCCCAAATCAATAAACATCAAAACCTTTCACCAATTCTCTCATTAGATCTTTCATTCATAGCTCAAAACATGGTGAAACTGTTACAATTTCATACGCTCAAACATAGTGTACAGTGATTTTCATAATAATCAAGACCCATGAATAAATCACCTTTAAATCATGCAATTTGTAAGAAAAGGAAGCTTGGGCATCATGGGTGAAAGGAACCATGAAAGAAACTTACACACTTAGCTTGGAGATGAACTTGGTAAAGATTAGAACTTTAAGCTTGAAGAAGAACCTTGAAGGAAATCCTTAGATCCGGAAGAGGTTTTGAGACTTGAATATAGGAGTGAAAGTATGGCTATGTGTTTGAGTGAGTATTGAGGAATGTTTAGGATAATATGAGAGTGAAATATGACTATGTATAGGTACTTTCATGTTTGGGAATACTTAGGCACAAGACCCAAAAGTCTTAGACCGATATAGAAAAACTGGATAAAAAAATACATAGGAGCGCGCCTTTGGTGCGTCGCGCCAGAGGCGTGGATCGTCTCTGGAAATCGCATTTTTTGCAATTTTCAAATTTTGCTATGGTCACTCTAAATTCAGGGTTAGACCCTTTTCCGCCTAAATTTGACCCCTTAAATAAGAATATGAAATCAGATTTTTGATATCGCGCACGAATTTTGGGATATATGGATATTACGATTCTGGTCACTTCTAAGGCATATTTTTGGACGCTTTTTGGTGTCTTTTCACCCTCCACCTATGGGATAGTTTTCTCAATAGTGGTATTCTATCTAAAAGGGCCAGCACACCCCCCCATCTGTTTCGTCGCTCAAGCCCGTCTCATCTTCTCATCATGCCTCGACTCCCTCAAGGCAAGCTTGAGATCCTCCCCTTCTAACCTCCTTGCATTTACATGTTAGTCCTCTTAATCCTTATCTATCAAAGGTCTCTTCTCTAGGGAAGAATGGGTAGGCTTGTCCATAGCAAATAAGATGAAAATTGGCAGCAGATATATCGTCTCTTGTAGTGTGACTGGTGCCGCCAGTGATGTTGTCATGTCAGCGAGGTGCTGCTGGATCTCCTTCTGTATAGCTGACAAGTCTGAAGGCCGAGCCTCAACCAATCTCTTCTGTGCCCTCCCCTTGACGGCGTTTATGTGGGCATCATGGTAGAAATACCATCCTAAATAACAGCGATCTCAAATGACTGCATCCGACCCTCCTAGGCCGAGATAGTCTGGTGGACCTATGGCCTAATTTGCTAAAACAGCTGAGTCAAATATGCCTTAGCATGTGCTAACCTTTGCGCCATCGCCTGCAGAGAAGTGGTAGAAATGGATATCATGCCCGTAGTAGAAGCCCGTGAAGTTGTGGCCTTTAGTGCAGGAGCAGCTATAGTGGGCACCGTCTCCTCATCTGCCTCCAACTGCAGGAGCCTCTCCTCAGTAGTAGCAGCAGTAGTAGTGGTATCAATCTCAGAACCCTCAGGTGGTAGCGCTGAGGTGAACATCTCTGTCATAGGTAGGGTCTGCGCTCGCCTGAGTTCCACAGGGTTCTCATCAACCTTGATCAGGATGGGATCCAAAGTGTGCTGGGCCTCAAGCATCAAGTCTAGCTGGTGTAGTATCTCCACCTTAGACTCTAAACAGAGCCTGTAGATCAAACATGGGAAACGGATAGAGGTAGCTCTCTTCAGTGCAGCCTTATGTATCTACTCAGGATGAGGCGAGCCTAATCAATATCATAGCTAGCTAAGATATTAGCAAACAAAACCGCACAGTCTGGCATCAAAGTGTAATTTGTAAGCGTTGATTGGAAGCGTGGACGAACAATAGCACACAAAACTTTTGCAGTGAAGATGAGCAAAACCTTGACGATGGGCTCCATATGAGTGGCGACTCAAGTAGGTTTCAGACCCTGCTCTGCAATATACCCGCCAACCTATCTCATCAATGTGGCTCATCACTCAAGATCCTTCACAATAAGCCGGTTCCTAGTTTTCCCCCCTTTAATCAAACTCCGCAGTAGATCTAGGGGCACAGTACTCAGGACCAAATAGCATGCGACAGATGGTCTCCTCTAAAATATCCACCCGCCAACTCCTCACTCGTCTCTCTGTCAGTCTGGGCTGAGTGAAGGGTTTCTTCCCCTTGGGAAGAGTGAGCTAGATAGTAGTTGTGTGTTAGACCCCGTAAGTTAGAACCCGTAAGTCCTTAATTTGTTCAATTTGGTTAAGTTTGGGACCAAATGTAAATGTTATTCTAAGTGTAGTCCTTAAGAATTTAATTGTTGTCGGGTCATGTGTTGTGCCTATTTTTGATTGGTTCAAGTGGAGGATTTTTGGCCTATATATATATATATGTATTCATTCTTGTGCAAGAGAGGCT
>JAPFFP010054186.1:0-29354 GCA_026153255.1 Solanum medicagineum | reverse complement strand
GCCATTTTGCTTTATTCCATCATACTCCAAAGCCAAAAAATAGTCAATCTTTGGCTCCATCCGAGATTGATGGAAAACCACAAAGCCTATTGATAAGGAACATTATCATGTATGGGTCGGGACAAGCCCCGCCTCATGACTAACTATACAATACAAAATATAAGCTCTAGAAGAACAAAGCCCCGAAGCAACCTGGAGCTTAGTAACAACAACTGGATTCCTGTACTCCTACTGGGGTGATCTACTAGTGCCTGTACCTGCAGCATGAAATGCATGTTCCCCATAAAAGATGTTAGTATGAGACAATATACTGAATATGTAAGGCAGAAGTACTATACATGAAATAAGAACTCAAATGAAATCATGCACTAGTGTAAGAAATAGGAGACCACCTTTAGTCATACTATGGAATCATGTACTATATGTCCTTTTTATTACTTTACCTTTCTTTACTGTATAATCTGTGCACAACATATAATATAAATGTCTAGCTGATTAGTGGTAAATAAATATTGAGATCGACGTATAGTAGACTTTCCTTTCACCCCTGTGATACCCCCTGTAATGGGATCAGGCCATGCTAGGTGATTCTTCCATCACTAGGTTACCACACATCAATAAGCGACATACTTTATCTTTCAATTACTTTTGAGATGACTCTTTTGGTGGTCATAATATTGGAGTTTTAGGGCCATACATATAGCATTTGACATGTCAATAATCATAAAAGATAACACCAAAATGAAATGTGTAGGTTACACAAATAAAGAAATGCCTAGGAGATGAAACAACACATGAACTTTGTTTAGTAGAAAGAACATGTGTATCTTCGTATCCAAATATGTATAAAGATTTGAAAATGACTATGTATTGGAGCATATGAACATGTGAAAGAGTGGAGACATGGTTGTTGGCTGTGTCAGAGTTGGTAAGTGCCTTTACGTGCCAAGGAAAATCTAGATTCCATGCCAAGTAATACGAATTGGGTAGCCATACATACCTCGTTGTACCACCTTGCTATTACCTTGAAATAACCTTTTTGTCCTCCAAATATTTATTTACAATATAGTAGGTGATAAAAATAGTAGTACCAGCCAATAGACACATCTTGGCAGCCTAATCTCATAAAAAAAACACAACGCATGGGCAGCAAACGTGTAATATTATCAACCCACGCATATTCTTTTAATTGTTCCACCTCTAATCATATTTTCATATATACATTATCATATACATATAATATGCAGCTTGTTTTAGTATCATTATAATCTCACAACAGCCAACAAGGCACAACAAATAACATTTTTGCACAACGTACAAGTAGGCAACGTAACATTACGTCCCTTCGCTACATTTTGACGTCAACAATCCCAAACCTGTTTCAACATTAACCAAATTGATCCCACAATATTTATACATCAAAAAAGTCCATAAATAGTTCTCAAAATATGTGTAGGAAGTAAGAACATAGTCCTCAATCAGTCAGCCCACAATTTCTAATAACAACACATTTAGGATAATACATTAAAACAAAATTGTTTACATAGAACAAAATAGTGCAGTGACCTTTGTACATTATTATAGAACTAAAACTTATTAAGAAAATCAACCTACCTTCATAATAAATCCAACCATGAAGAGAAAAGCTCCCAAATAAACAAGAAATGTGTATAATAATCTTTGGAACACATGTTGTCCGAAAATTCTAGCACAAGTATAACTAGTCTATTCCTTTTGTATTTCATGAAAAACCATACTAAACAGTATACCTTTACCTTAAAGGATAAGAGTGAGGTTGAGAGCTTCTTTATGAACCCTAAAAGCTTTCTCGTCGCTTCTTTGTAAAGGTAAGAAAGTGTAGAGAGAAAGCTTTGTGAAAGCTGATTTTGTTCCAAGTTTAATATTAAAGGTGCTGCTTGTAACTTGTTTTAAATAGAAAATTTTTGCTGACTCTCTCTTGAATTGTTAACCATATTTTATCCAGGTGGTAATACAACAGGTTGGCCTTTTCACTTGGGCCTAAATGGGTTGCAAATTGATGGGCCTTGGCTGCCCATTTTTCCCCTTTCTCCTTACTTAGTTTGGGCCCAAATCATTAAGTAAGTTGTGATGCAGTTAGTCCCTTCTTCTATTCTTCTTGGGATGAACATATTATCCATTTACGATGCTAAAACATGGGCCAAAATCACACCCTTAACGTAGACTTTGTTCATTATCAGACTTGGATAGATTCAGCGTCGAGCCTCGTCTTTGTCTAGCTAACAAATTTAAGCTTAGCAAGTAGGTGACTCACCTGCTAGTTTCCTAATTCCTACAAGCACCTCACTTTGTTCACTTCATTTAAGGCCATAATCCCCTTCAATTTGACTTTAAACTTGTATACACTCGACCCTCTTTAGTGTTAGACGTACATATCATCCTCTAGTTTGAGATTCAAGCACTTTTAAAAATGGACGCTAATTTGACCAAGCCATATCATGTTTCTTTTTCATAGAACTAGTACATGTAAGATATGGGGGGTTACATTCATGTGCTTTGTGCTAATTCTGAACTTGCCTTGTTGCTCTAAGTTAGATTATAGATTAATTGGATTAGGAAGGGAGTTAGGCCATTTTTCTTAATAAGTGCACTTTAGCCTAAAAATGACCAACTAAAATGATGATATAATCCCTTGTTCCTAATTTTTGAGCCTAACATGTACATATTCTTTGAAAACACCTGATTAACCTAGCCTTTTTAGTTGTAAAATCTGAAATTTGCCCTGGTCCTTGAACATTGCACACCTTGACTGAGGCAACAAGACTAAGTTGAGGGTGGCTACGAAAAGTGGCCTTGGTTCGGAGGATGGATATTGTGCACCTCAACACAAGCCAAAAGCCTAAGTTGAGGGTGGCTGGTGTAAGGGTGAAACACAAAAATAAGGGGGTGAGTTAGTGATATGGAGAAAAAACGAAAAATCATGTACTAGGTGCAAGAAAAATTACTCATGCCTTAGTTGTGAGCTCAAAAACAAAATGTAAAAACAAGGCAAAAAGTTGAAAAATGAATAAAAAGCACTGACAAAAGCTTGAAATAGGAAAAAGGGAGAATAAGGTAAAAATAGGAGAGTTGATAACGTAAAAGTGAAGAAAAATGTAGCATCAAGGAGGGCCTTTAGTCACTATATTCCCATAATGTCATACCAAAGCCCCTTGAGCTTATGTTACGAGCCTAGAAAGTCCTAAAGTGATCCTAGTCGAAGTAGTTGAAGATCTGAGTCATAAGTATAGGGGAAAGACTATGGTATTAGACATTATGCATGCATATCCTTTGTGAGAGTGAGTGATTTGGAACATTCCCAAAGTTAGACATGAAAACATCATTGAGTGCCAAATATGGGACTCCTTTCGGTGAGGGAACTTACATTGCGTTGTTAGCACTAGACTTGTTTAGCGATTGTGGATTATTGATAATACCTTACTTGTTATAGTTGTGTTGACGCATGCACCAGTTTTTATGGTTCGCTAAATAGCTATCTGATTCTGTTTTAAAAAGTTTGTGTGGGTATCTTAGTCTGAGATGTATGTGATGTATGCCATTGACTTGAGGTCTGTGTGTTACTATATTATCTGTATAGATTGAGTCCATCGCTGGAGGACAAGCAACAATTTTATGTTGAGGGTGTTGATGTGCTGCCAAAATACAACACTTTTGATGCTTAAAACTTGGAATTTTGTGTGTTCTCGATGCGATGTTAGTTTGTTTTTTATGTGTTTTTGTGTTTAGATTTGCAGGATTAGAGGTTGGCCATGGTTTTGGAGAAAATTGCAGAAGTTGCTAGTTTTTTGCTATTATATGAGACCATCTACGAGTCGAAGACGATTCTATGGGTCGTACGGAGGTTTCGTGAAGATTTTCGGTGAGGCGTTGATTTTTGAAGTTGATTTCACAAACATGTAGATGAGTCAAAGAGGAGGATTCATGCTCTCCAGATTAGAGAAGTGGACTTGCAGGATTGACATCAGACGAACCCCCTTTACGGGTCGTAAATGAGTTTACGAGTCGTAGAGGGGTATTGTAGAAGTGAAGTCCAAAATTTCAGCAGGGAAGTATGAGACCCCGATTACGGGCCGTAGAAGTCAATACGGGTCGTAAAGTACCTTTTCATATGGCATGCCGACCAGTTCTCCTAATTACTATAAATAGGTGTTTCAGGTTATTTTTCATAAGTTCTCTCCTAGTACTCAGTGAACTCAATATTTTGAGAGAGAAAATTGTAAGATAATATTGGAGAGTCTTCGAGAACATTTGTGAATTAATTCAATCTTTAAGCTTGTGATTCTTGTTCAAGTTAGATTGCTTGTTATTTATTCTATTGTGTAAGCGTTCTATTGGGTCTTCTCAATTCATAATCTCTGCATCTACACATAGCATGAGTAGCTAAATCCACAACTAGTGTTGTGGGAACTATGAACAACTAACAAAGTAAAACCGGATAATTCACAATTCTTGGAAGGTGTACATGCATGTATTAATTAACTCTCTTCATTTTGCGCGTTTTCTAGTGGTGGCCAACATTAATACCCACCTAGTGTTAATGACTGGACCAAGGTAGCAATAGGAAAATAGATCAATTAACATAATTTGCTTGATGTGTTCTCGTCTAATCAACCAAACTGGGCCAAGGGGAGGTTGTACTGGGACTAATAGGTAATAGTTAGTAATTCACATTATGGAGATGGGCCAAGTCACATAGTGAAATTCACCTCTCACCTTTGATCAAAGGGCTTGGTGAACAGAAATTACCATCCTATATGCTATATACTAGAAAAGAATTAGGTTATCCAATGATACTGAGTTAGGAATCATAAGGAACACAATATCCTAGATTCTATCCATATTGACTTCTCTCTTGTGATAGTTAGTTTAGTTTTATTTTCTTATCGATTATTGTAAACCCTCCCTTTTGGGGAATTAAGTTGGTTATCTATTCGAATTGCAAATTGGTGAATTTTCTTCTGTCTACATATTCCCTGTGGATTCGACCCTAACCTTTGTTGGGTTATATATCTTGACAACGATCGCTTTGTCCTCTAAAAAGGAGGTGTAACTTGGGAGACATCATGGGGTAGTTATGCTCATGAAATATAAGCAATAACTCAACCCTGCTGAATCAATACACAACTCAACCCGATACGAGATACATCATAATATAACACAAAGCATTATCTCTCCATAGGGAGGGTCAGTACATGTACGATAGTCAACAAATCGTTTAGCCTAAAAAAACTGGCCTCACACTCATCGGACCACATGAAGGGCACACCTTGGCAAGTCAGTCAAGTCAACAGAGTGGCAATGATGGAAAAACCATCAACAAATCATCGGTAATACCTGCCAACCCAACAAAACTCCAAATCTTTGATACTAAAGTAGGCCCAAGCCAGCCACAAATCACCTCAACCTTAGAAAGATGCACGCTAATACCCTCATCGAATACAATGTGACCTAAGAAAGTTACTGACGCAAGACAAAACCCGCACTTAGAGAACTTAGCATACAACCTGTGATCTCGGAGCGTTTGTAACATTGTATATAGGTGCTGGGTATGCTGCTCTTGACTCAGTAAATATACCAAAATATCATCAATAAAAACTATAACAAAAGAGTCCAAATACGGTCGAATACTCGAGTCATCAAATACATAAATGTTGCAGGGGCATTAGTCAGCTCAAAAGACATGACTAGAAACTCATAATGCCCATAACTGTTCCAGAAGGCAGTCTTCTGAGTATGCTCTGACCGGATCCTTTTTTGGTCGTACCTCAATCTCAAATAAATCTTAGAAAATATTGAGTCCCCAGGCAACCGATCAAACAAATCATCTATACATGGCAAAGGGTTATAGTTCTTCATAATCACCTTATTCAGTTGTCGATAATCAATACACATCCAGAGATACCCATCCTTTTTTGTCACAAACAAACAGGAGCTCCTTAAGGAGAAATAGTCGATCATATGAACCCCAAATCTAGGAAACTTTGAAATTCTGAATTGAGCTCCTTAAGATTTGCAGGAGCTATTCGGTACGGAGGAATAAGTATGGGCTCGGTGTCCTGCTCAACCTCTATTGCAACATCACCATCCCACTTAGGCGGTAACTCAGGGAAATCTACTAGGAACACATCAGGGAACTCACATTACAACTGGCACAGACTCTACAATAAGGGTCTCACTTGTCACATGAGCTACATAAGTTGAACACCCTGCTACTATCAATCCCCGAGCCCGAATGTATAATATAATACCTATCGAAATCCAACTAATGGACCCTTGCCAAACCACCGAAAGCATCCCCGATATCACCAAGGTGGCAGTCTTGGCATAACAATCTAATATAGCATGATGGTAGGGCAACTAATGCATACCCAAAATTAGGTCAAAGTCGAACATATCAAGCAATATTAAGTTAACCTAGGTGTCAAAGCTCGAAAGAGTCACTACACAAACTCTACAACCCGATCAACCACCAACAAATTCCCCACTGTGATTGATACCCGATCACGAGAGGAGAAAGGCTCGGGAGTCAAACCTAGGTGTGAAACATAATACACAGGACACATAAGAAAATATGGACCCTGGATCAAATAAAGCTGAAGCTGGTTGCTGACTGCTGGCATACATTTATCATACCTGTGATGGCCTCATTAGAAGCCTCGGCCTTGGCTCATACCGGTGCAACATAAAACTTGCCTTGAGAACCAACCCCTCAAACATCACTGCTATGCTCGACTCTATCACCCCTGATGAGTCCTTTGGACCCATTCTGATAACTCTACTGGTCGTTGTACTAATCATCTTGGTGGCCATGATCTTAATCCCTGCCCCTGCCTGTTGGTACAGGAGCTGACTTGGTTGGTTGTGGGGTGATAAGTGCTACTTTATCTTCTGGACAATCTCTTAGCTAATGATATGGTGCATTGCACCTAAAACAACCCAATATAGTCCTGTTTTTGTAGTCACCGTCATACCGCCTCGATTTGGTTTTCCTGGAAGCTTGACTACCTGCAAAGGATGACCTTACTAGCCTTGACGAACACAAATCACTCTCCTACTATCTATGCTCAGTGGGATATGAAGAACCATTCTTGCTGGAAGTACCCGAGCTTTGATGGCCACCCTCAGAAGCTTGTAGTGTTGCTTGTTATGGTTAACTTTTCTGACCTTGATGACGTCTAAATGAAGGCCTATCCCTCAGTGCTCGAAATTCCTTCTGGGAGCCACTGAACTCTCTATCACCTCTAGCACGCTTATTGCTGCCCCCCTTGGGCCTCATGACTAATCTTCTCCAGTGAGAAAGCATGATCAATAATGTCCAGGAATGATAAACCTGAAGTCACTAATGTGTTGGTGTGCATCCTTAGATAAGGTCTCAATCCTAGAACAAAATAATGAATCCTCTCCTTCTCAAAAGGAAAAATAGTTGTAGTATATCAGGAGAGCTCCTGGAATTTGACCTCATATTGGGACATGATGTGAGATCAAAATAATACTTTTGATACTTAAAACTTGAAATTTTGTATGTTCTCAAAGCGATGTTAGTAAATTTGATGTGTTTTTATGTTTGTTATGTTGGATTATAGGGTTATCATGATTTTTTTGGCTAAGTATGCATAAATTGCAAAAGTTGCTATTCTACGACATCCTTTATGTGCCGTGGAAGTTTCCACAAGTCATAGAGTAGGTTCTGTAGCAAAATCCTATGAGGGGCAATTTTTTTAAGTTGAAAAGTTTTTATGAGTCATACACAAGGTGTCGTGCCCTGAGAATCATAAAATGGGGAGTTGCTGAAAAGTCATAAGACGAAACCCTCTATGGGCCACAGAGTTTTACATGGACCGTAGATGGGTCTCATAGAAATCACCCCCATAATTGCTAAATGAATCTATAAAGACTTGATTACGGGCTATAGAACTTTATACGACCTGTGGTGTCCGTAGAGCCTACCGACCCAACTTTCTATTTTTATTCAGTCATGTATTTTAAATACTATAAATATGTTTTTAGATTATTTTTGTACGAAACATTATAGAGTCAGTAAGACAGAGTGAAAAACATTGTTACACTCTTGCAACAATACTTTGTGTTCCTAATTCTTACTTGTGAATCTTTATTGAAGTGCTTGGATTTCTTGTTCTTAATTCTGTTGTGTAAGTGATCAATTATGCTATTCAATATCATGATTCTTATATCTATACTAATAATGAGGAGCTAAATCCACAACTAGAGTTGTGAGAACCATGAAGAACTAACAAGGTAAAACCGAATAATTCATAATTCTTGGAAAATGTGCGTGCATGTATTAATTAATTCTCTTCGGTTTAAAAGTTTTTTAATGGTGGCCAATGTTATCACTCACCTAGTGTTAGTGACTGGATCAAGGTAGTAATGGATAGGAAAAAAGAGATTAATTAATATGATTCGATTCATTTTTCTCGTCTAATCAATAAAACTGGATCAACGGGAGGTTGTACTGGGACAATGTGTAAGGTATAGTAATGTCACACTGCGGGGATAGACCAAATCACGTAGCAAAATTTTCCTCTCGCCTCGATCCAAAGGTTTGGTAAACTTAACTTACCTTTGTGCATGCAACACACTAGAAAAGAATTTTTTTATCTGGTAATACCATGTTCAGGAATCATAGAGATCACAATACCATTACACTCTTCATACTGATTTTGCACTTGTTTTAGTCTAGGATTTCTTTCTGTAGTTTTCTATAAAATCCCTCCTTTGGGGAGATAAGCAGGTTAACCAAATCGAATTGCTTGAAATTCTTTTAAGTTTATCATATTCCCTATGGGATCGACCCTAACCTTGGTTAGATTATATATCTTGACAACGACCGCTTTAGCCTTAAAAAATGAGGCGTAGCTTGGGCGATATCAAGATTTTTCCACTTTTCCAGAGAATATAACTAGACGTATTTAATTTGAGTAGTTTAGGAATTAATCCTTATTTCTCTTATTTTACGTTTTTTGTGTTTTTGTTTTTCTTTCAGCATACATGTGTTGTGTATGCACAACACAGGAAGTCGAGGCATCCCTTAACTCTATTTGACCCAGAGATCCAAAGAATGTTAGGAAGAATGACTCATGACAATGCAAAAAACATGGCAAATGCAACTCTGAGTCAGAACCAGAATCAAAATGAAAATGATGATAACCGACCTTCGCTTTAGAACATTGATCTATAACAACAAGATCTCAACTTATCAATGTGAATCAATATCGCCTGAGTTTGTGGCTATAGATGTTACTAGACCTATTGCGTTACCGCCACTACCGAATGACACAAACTTTTTCGTGTTGTGTGGGTTACTTCAAATGTTGCAGAATCATGGGTTATTCGTGGGCCTACCATAAAAGGATCCATATAGCCATCTACAAAACATTGTGTTCGCCTGTAAGATTGTAATGGGAAACCAAAATCTATCTATGGATGCCATTGGGCTTCTTGTCTTCTTATTATCTCTAACTGGCAATGCAATGGTATGACTATCAGAGCTCTCATCAAGCTCGATCACTGGTAGGGCTGAATTGCAAAAAGCCTTTCTGGAGAGGTTCTACCAAGAGCTCATGTGCAATCAGTACTAGCTCGGCGCAAACTAAAGTAAATGAGGAAATAATGCAAGATCTTGCTTGGATTAGTAGTTGTTGATGAAGCAAAATCTAGAATGAGTTAATGCAATTGCTCACCATCCTTCGCGAGGACCCATGTGTGAGGAGCCTTACTATGAGGAGGACACTTGTTTCATTGCTTATCAGATGGGGGGTTTCCAGACTAATGCCCAAAGGTCCAATCAGGACTATTAGTGCCAAGGTCAAGGAAACCAAGGTCGAAACTATAATAGCGATGACACCTTCAAAGAGAACAATCATAGAGGTTACCTCAATAAAATCAAGGGCTCGGATAAAGATGTTAATTAGGGTTGCAGAGATGGTTACAAGAATGGTCCTTATGTGCCACCAAATAATAGTGATTCAGGTGCTGGTATCTATAGCGTTGAAGAGATATTTGATTGTCTGTTGAACAAGCCTGACACGTAGGATGAAACCTTGAGGGTGATGAAGTCTGACATCTCTTGCATTAATCAAAAGATTGAATCTCATTCAGTTTCTATCAAATAGCTGAAGCAACAACTTGGTCAGATATCAACTCAACTTTACCTATGACAAAAAGGTACATTGACCAACAACACAGTTCAAAATCCAAGAATGAGGGGTAGTGTATGGCAGTGAATACTCGTGGTGGTAAGGGGACCATTGATCCTCCTATGCTGGTTGATGATGATAATGATCGTGAGGACACAATTGAGGTCAATGATGCAAACACCAGAGATAATCGTGCCAAGGATGGGATGAGTGATGTTGCAGAGGTGCAATAGAAGTTGAAACCCATTCCTAGACCTCCTCCTCCTTTCCTTCAAATAATTAAAAGGGAGGAGGAAGGAAAATTCAGACACTTTCTCTCCATGATCAAACAACTCTCCATCAACAACCGTCTAATTAAGGCACTGGAGAAGATGCCGGGGTATGCAAAGTTCATGAAGTACTTGGTCACAAAGAAGTATACTGTAAGCCAGGTGCTCTCTCAAGAGCTTCAAAACTGTCCCAGTGCATTCACCATACCCTGCAATATTAGAGATATGGAGTTTACAAGGGTATTATGTGATCTTGGTGCCAGCATAAATTTGATGCCCCTTGTGGTCTTCAAGAAGCTGGGATTGGGAGTCCCTACTCCAACGAGCATGCCATTGTTAATGGCTGACCACACGATGAAGAAACCTATGGGGATACTCTATGACATCCTTGTCAAAGAAGAAAAATTCATATTCCTCACAGACTTGATCCTTAATTGTGAAGTCGACTTTGAAGTTCCAGTCTTCTTTGGAAGGCCGTTCTTAGCCACTGGTTGAGCACTAATAGATATGGAGACTAGCCAAATCAAGTTTAGATTGAATGACAAAGTTGTCTTCGACATCTGTCAGTCAATGAATAGGCCAGATGACTTGAAGATGGATGTTTGGGCACTTGGTGAACTCTGAGTAACTAAGTTGTCCAAGTCGTGCCGCGATAATAAATCCGGCACTACTTGGGAGGCAACCAAGATATTTGACGTAATAGTGGTAGTTTATTTTATTTATAGCTTTTTGCCTTGTAGGTACTTTATTTTTTAATATTTTAGTTGTAATATTTGGACATTGGACTGGTTGAATATAGGGTAATAGTGTGTTTTGTGAAGAATATGCAGGTGCATGACCAAGTCAGCCATGTTTGAAAAGGCATCAACAAGTGTTTCTATGACTGGTTGTATAAGTCGTTTGTAAAACTTTGACACATACACTGACTCAAAGAACACTTCCAGTAAGAAAAACTTTTCCTAAATAGTCCACAAGCCTACTTTATATAACCCATAGATAAAGCTACGCGTCGTGAATGGGGCTCATGGAACCCAGGTAAGTTTTCTACTTTGGACTAAGTGTTGGAGGTTTCTACAACCAACTCTCTAGTCATATTAATTATATGACTTGCAAACTGATCCGTGAAACCCATCTCCTAAAATGACGATTTGGGAAATCCATGGAATTGGGATCTACAGGCCATAAAATCTGCTATAACCCGTAATTGAGGTTTTGTAGAAGCTTGAGCCCAACAATTTTTGCCAACCCGGTCAAAGTATAAATAAGGGGGTTAAATCATTTTTACCCCTATCCTTCACAAAAATTACCTAAAACACCCGACCCTCCTTACCCTAGCATTTTTTGACCACCTATGACAGAACACCACCCTTTTTCTACCAAGAGTTTTTCAGACACCTCCGGCAAACCTAGGGTTCCACCCTCCTCGGCTCCTCCTTCAATTATCACATCTTTTTTCACTCAATTCAGTCTGTTCTTGGCCAAAAATCCTTTTAAATATTGATTTTGGTATGACTAGGTTGTAATTACTTGATGGGTATGGTAATCCAATTAGTATGGGTATGAATACATGTTTGCCATTGTTTATGCTTAGAATTTAATCATGAATAATATGTTGTCGATGCTTGCATAGTGTTAAAAGCCAAAATATTGTGTGCGTCCATGTTTGCGTGTTTAAATGTGATTATGTGAAAACCATGTCACCATTTGTCATTTGAATTGGATTTACCATATTTCTTGAAAAGCAATGTGTGATTACATGTGTTTTCTTTGTTGTCTAAACATTCAAATGGGGTTGGTTTTCTTTGGAAACATATAAAATGAGATTAGATGGAGGTTATATTATGAACATTACATCTGGGGTGTTGGGTATTTATTCAAATCATATAGGGGTGCATAATGTGTTGCTTCAATGCTGATTTAAGTGTTGAACATGTCATATGGGGACCCGTTGATAGACTTGGAAAATCAAGACTTCTAGATTATTCAAACTATGAGGCTCTTCTACGGCCCATGGAGCATTCCACAAGCCGTAGTTGCCCCTCATATGGTATTTTAGAGACATGAAGTTTTTGAGATTTTATTAGATGAGACCTTCTACCAGCCGTAGATCGATCTACGACTTATAGAATGGTCTTGTAGATCCATGCCTGTAAAAGTTCAATACTGGAACACTTCTATGGCTCAATCTACCACTCATGGAATCATCTACGAGTCATGACTTGTCTCTTAGATGTAATTACAATAACCAAAATTTATACACTCTATTTCTACGAGGGCCCTGTATGGCCCGTAGTTTTTACTATGTCCGTAAAAGTGCCTTCATAGATCCATTTGTAGTTGGTTCAGAAATGTTCTTACTTTTCATTCTTGTACTAGTTGGGCTAACCTTGTTTGCTAAGTGTGGATGGTTCAGGTATCATGTCTCCAAAGTATAGGAAAGATGAGACCAAGGCCCTGCAACAGAGATTGACAGATAAGCCCTAAGAGGATCAGGGCACCTCTGAGACTGGTGGTTCACTTAAGGAGCTTAGGGTCCAGCCTGACCCAGATTCTGAGCAACCACAGACACAGGCTGCTACCAAACATGCCGGGCACCCCAGACCTAGGCTATCATTTGCTACCCTACCTAGTCTCAAGAGAGAGGTGACAAAGATGGCAATTCCATTCAGATGACTCCTTCCTGAGAGGAGTCCAAGTCAGGATCCGGCGACGAGTCAAGGACAGAGTCCTTTGCACTACCTCAAGCATCACCATCATATTTGGATGCTCTATTTAGCTGTTGGTGCATTGAGGGCATACGTGTCATCTACAGGGAAGGTACTTAGAAGAACGAGCGATGCCAACTAGCTCGTTTCACTTTTGAGGAGCCCTAGATTGTTTCTTTGGGATTGTGATGTCGCCCAAGTTATACCATATTTGTAAAGGATAAAGCAGTTGCTGTGAAGATATGAAACCTAACAAAGGTTAGGGTAAATCCCACATGAAATACATAGACTCACAAAAATTTACCAGTATGTAATCCAAGTAATTAACTGAATCAATTCCCCAAAGTAGACGGAGTTGCAATAATTAATGAGAAAAATAAACTATCACAAGAGCAAATCAATAGTACAGAGCAACCAGGGGGTATTGTATTCCCCATTATTCCCCAACTCAGTATCACCAGATAACCTAATTCTTGTATAGTGTGTAGCATGCAGGACAGTTATTTAAGTTCACCAAGCCTTTTTGTTAAAGGTGAGAGGTAAATTTAACTATGCGACTTGGACCATCTCCATATTGTGCATTACTAACAATTACCTATTAGTCCCAGTACGACCTCTCGTTGGCCCAGCTTGGTTGATTAGACGAGAACTCATCAATCGAACCTGTTAATTAATCTCTTTTCTTATACATTATTACCTATGTCCAGTCGGTAACACTTGGCATGTTCTAATATTAGCCACAATCAGAAAACATGCAAAACAAAGAGAGTTATTTCTTCTAATGCATGTATATACACCTTCCAAAAATTGTGAATTGTCCGGTTTTACTTTGTTAGTTCTTCATGTTTCCCACAACCTTAGTTGTGGATTGAGCTACTCATGCTATGTGTAGATGAAAAGATTATGAATTAAGAAGACATAATTAAACACTTACATAATAGGTTTAATAACATGCAATCCAATATCAATAAGAATCACAAGCTTTAGGCTCAAATTCAACCACAAGTGTTCTCAAAGTCTCTCTAACAATTTTCTCTCTCTAAATATTGAGTTCTCTGAGTATTAACCTAAAACTAATCCAAAATTGGCGAAAACTTATAAAAAATAACCTAAAAGACCTATTTATAATTTATAAAATTCAAATACTAAACGAATTAGGAGAACTAGTTAGCACGCCTCATGAAAGCACTTTACGACCCGTATTGAAGTTTATGGCCCATAATCAAGCTCTCGTACATTGTTGTAGGAAAAGTGGACTTCCTATATACCACATCCCTTTACGACTTGCAATATGGTTTATGGCCCGTAAAGGGGGTTTGCCTATTGAGCTTTAGAAAGTCTTTATTACCTGAGCCCCAGGGCATGAAACCTCTTCTACGACTCGTATATTAATCTACGATTCTTGTGCATGTTCGTAGAAGTAACTTCAGAAACTTGTCCCCTCATTGGAATTCCTTACAAAACCACCCTACAGCTCATAGAATGGTCTACTGGTCGTAAGGTGTCTCATATAACAATAAATCTGTAGTAACTTCTGTAACTTTTCGCAAAATCATGGCCAACCTGTAATACTGCAAAGATAAACACAAAAACACATAAAACCCACTAACATCGCATTGAGAATGCATAAAATCCTAAGTTTTAAGAATTAAAAGTGCTATAGTTTGACCGCATGTTAACACCCTCAACATAAAATTATTGTTTGTTCTCAAGCGACGGACTCAATCTATATAGACAATACAATAACACACAGACCTAATATCAATGGCGTACATCATATGAATCTCAGACTCATATACCCACACCAATTTTTCAAAAAAGGATTAGATAGTTATGTAGCAAACCAATGCAAACTTATGCATGTGACAACAAAACTATGATAAGTAAGGTATTATCAACAACCCATAATCACTAAAAAAGTCTAGTGCTAACAATGCAATGCAAGTGCCCTCATAGAAAGAAGTCTGATATTTGATACTCAATGATGTATTCATTTTTGACCTTGGGACTATGCAAAACTGCTCACTTTCACAAAAGATATTCATGCACAATGACTAATACCATAGGCTTGCCCCCATACTCATGACTCAGAACTTCAACTAATTAAACTAGGACCACTTTAGGAATTTCTTGGCTTGTAATGAGTCTCATGGAAATTTGGTATGGTATTTTGGAAAATAGTGACTAAAGGCCCTCCTTGAAATTGCATTTTTCTACACTTTTGCCCCAATAACTTTGCTACTTTTACGTTATTCTCCCTATTTCCTATTCAAGCTTTTCTTGGTGCTTCCTTTTCATTTTTAAGCTTTTTTCTTTGTTTTTACACTTCATTTTACCTTTTAGCTCACGTTTAAGGCATCACTTACTTTTCTTGTACCCAGTACATGATGTTTCTCCTTTTTCTTTGTATTCCTAACTCACCACCTTATTTTTGTGCTTTACCCTTACACTAGCTACGCTCAATATAGGCTTTTGGCTGATGTTGAGGTGCACAATATCCATCCTCCGAACCAGGGCCACTTTTGGTAGCCACCCTCAACTTAGGCGTTTTGCCTCAGCAAAGGTACACAATGTTCAAGGAAAGACCAGGGCCAATTTTAGAATTTTTAACTAGACAAGGCTAGGTTAATCAGGTGTTCTTAAATAAGAGGTAGGCTCAAACATTAGGAACAAGGGATATTGGTTATTTTAGGCTAAAGTGGACTATTTATGAACAATGGCTTAAGATCCTTTCCTAATCCAATAAATCTACAATCTAACTTAGAGTAACAGGACAAGTTCTTAATTAGCACAAAATACATGGATTTACCAAATTATGCTCACACTTACATGGTACTGCATATATTATCAACAAAAGACTCACAGATCATACTTTTTATCTCAATGTACCCTCACTTATCAAAATAGATATTGTCAGACACCTAAACATGCATGGTTACTATCTAACTACTTAATCAGAATTTTTGGTGGGTATCATTTTTCAAACAAAACATAACAACATGTTATATGCTACAAATATTATCTAAACATCATAAACTTTCCGGTTCAACAAAAAATAAATATCATAGGGAAAATGAACATAGAAAAGAAAACCCCAAGATCACAACTAAATGTAGTTATGGACCCAATCTACCAAACTTCACTGAGGCCCATAACTATCCACATCCCATCGAAAAAGATGTGCATTGTCCCTAATGCACAAAATCAAAACAAAATAGAACATAAGGGGTCAAAAGAAAAACATACTTGGGCACCTAAATGCCAATCTTCACCTTGGGTTGCCTTTCAAGCAGTGCCTGATTTATTGTCGCGGCATGACATAGGACAATTAGTTACTCAGACTTCGCCAATTTCCTAGACTTCACTCTTTAACTCATCTAGATGCTTCATCGACTTATGCATATCGAAGACAACTTCTTCACCATTCAATCTAAGCTTGAGTTTACCAGCTTCCATATCAAGTAGGGCTCGACAAGTGGCTAGGAAGTGTCTTCCTAAGATGATTGGGATGTCGAAGTCAACTTCGCAGTCTAGGATCAAAAAGTTTGCAAGGAATATGATCTTCTCAACTTTTACCAGCACATCATATAGTATCCCTAAAGGCTTCTCCACTGTGCGACACACCATCAATAACCACTTGCTAGTTGGAGTAGGGGTTCCTAATCTAAGCTTCTTGTAGACCGCAAAGGGCATCAGATTAATACTGGCACCTAAATCACATAGTGCCCTTGCAAACTTTACATCTCCAATGGGGCAGGGTATAGTGAAATCACTTGCAACTTCACGCTTCTGAGCTAAGGACGTTGTAATAATAACACTGCAATGTTGAAGCTCTTAGGGAGAGCTCGTGACTCATAGTGTGCTTTTTGGTGATTAAGTCCTTCAGGTACTTCTCATTCCCTGGCATCTTCTCCAATGCCTCAATGAGAGGGATCTTGATAGATAACTGCTTTAGCATGGGGAGAAAGTGCTTGAACTTGCCTTCCTCCTACCTCTTTTTGATTCTCTAAGGAAAGGGAGGAGGAGGCCTAGGAAAGAGCTTAAATCTCTGTGGCGCATCAGCAGCTTCATTCACCCGATTGTTGCCATGATCATATCCTTCATCTGCATCCTTTGCTCTAATCGTCTCCTTTCGAACATCTTCTAAATCAACTGGCATGGGAGGGTCAATTGTTCTTTTTCCACCCGGAATGGTGACTGCCATATAGTGCCCTTCCTTTTTAGGATTTTGGACTATATGTCTATATAGTGTACCCCTCTGACGTTGATTAAGTTGCGTCGACACTTGACCAAACTATTGTTCAAGCTGTTTGATAGCCACAAAGTGACACTCCATTTTCTGATTAATACTTGAAATATTTGATTTCATGCCCCTTAGAGTCTCATCTTGCATCTCAACCTTCTTCAACAGGCAATCAAACATCTTCTCAATTCAGAAATTATTTGCACCTATATTGCGATTGTGCCGTGACACATAACGACCATTTTTGAAGCCTTTCCTGCGACCCCAATCTGCATTTGGATCCCTATTCCTATCATAATATCCTCCACGATTGTCCCTATAAGTTCTGTCTTTACAAAGTTCTGACCTTAGCGCCAATAGTCCTGATTGGACCCTTTGGCGTTAGTGCAGAAACCCCCAATCTGATCTACAACAAAACAAGCACCCTCATCATAGTATGGCTTCTCATACATGGGTCCACGTGGAGGTTAGTGAACCACTTTATTCACTCTTGTTTGGTACTGCTTTTACATCATATCTATACTTGTGTGAAGCTGAGCAAGCTGCTGCATGATTTCTTCACTAATTGTTGCTTAATTTTGCACCATTCTGACAACACATAAACTCTTTATGGAAGCTCTATCCCGCTACCCCATGCAGGATTTGTCTTGACTACTCTTTCCATTCGCTCCGCAATCCTTGCAAATGGTTAATCTAGAATCATACCCCCATGATTGTATCAGCATAAGCCTAACTATTCTTATCAAAGGCACGGTAAAAGATCTCCACCAAGGTGTCATCAACTATATTGTGGTCAGGGATACTCCTAAAGCATTTTGTGAACCGCTCCCAAGTAGTGATTATTGAATCACAAGGAAGTTGTTTGAAGTTATTGATCTGGTCCTTCAACTTGAGCTTCTTTGATCTAGGGAAGTACCTCTCTAGAAAGGCCTTTTGCAAGTCTGCCCAGCTGGTGATTGAACTTTGTGGGATCTCAGAAAGTCATGGTGCAAGATTGCTCATAAGTGACAATGGGAAGACATGAAGTCCCACACCATAGACAGAGTTTGTGTTCCCGTCACACTCTTATAGACAAATTCCACATTGTGCAGGTGGCTCTGTGGAACCTATGATGGTAAGCCCGCAAATAGCTAATGTTCACTCTCCAATAGTAAAATGGTCAATATCAAGTATAAACCTAACCATAAGCTAGGATCGAATCCACAGGGAATACGGGGTTTGAACAAATTGACTCACCAACAATCATTTCAAGTATCAATCAACTATATTCTCTAGAATGGAGGGTTTTGCAAATTGGAATTAAATAAATACAAAAAGTATACCAATAATCTCGAAGAGACAATCAATTTGAGGAGTAGCTTGGGAATTGTGTTCCCGATAATTCACCAAGTCAAATACCCTGGATAACATAACCCTAATTCAAAACATTGCATGCAGGGTGGTAAGTTAGGTTCTTCAAACCCTTTTGTAAAGGTGAAGGTAGAATTTCACCATGGCGCTTGGTCGGCAACCATGGTGTGCCAACTAACCATTACCCATTGTCCCAGTCATCCTCTCCTTGTTCGAGTTTGGTTGATTAGACGAGAACATATCAATCAAATCCTGTCACCTATTTCCTTTTCCTATTCATCAGTACCTTGGTCTGGATCATGCCACTAGGCGGGGCTTGGTGTTGTCCATCACCAAACAACAAGCATTTTGAAGGAAAATGGATAATGCATGAAAATACCAAATTAAAGAAATGCAAATAATCTGGGTTATTAGAAGCTAGGTACTCATGGTTCCTACAACTCCAAGTTGTGGGGGTTTAGCTACTCATAACTAGGGAATAATCACAAAAATTGAATAGAATAAATATGGTTGAGAATTTACCCAAAGAAAATGAAGAACAAAAACCACCTTGATATTGAAATCAAAAGCTTGAATAATGGAGTTGAATTACAAGTGATTTCAAATCACCAAATTGGCTCATCAAACTAAAACCTTAAGTGGATACACTAAACACTACAAAAAGCTCTCTACACTATTCTCTCAATATTCTCTAAAATCTGCCTCTCAATATCTTTTGAATAAAATTGTAACTTAAACTATTTATACTATTTACAAAAAGGACCTTAATATTGATAAGAAAATTTTGGTTGGCAGCAATTACGGTTCGTAGGTACGACTAGTAGGGTGACCTACGAGTTGTAATTGGTCTGTGGTAGTCAGCACTCGTCATTTTGTATTTAACTTCTATGATCCATATTACGAGTCGTGGTCTGGTCTACGACTCGTACCGTGGACTTGTATGACTAAACTTTAATTTCTAAAATTTTGATTTTTGCAAGCTGTTAATCACTACGATCATCCCCTAAGACTCATACCTTGGGCTATGACTCGTAATGGGTCTCGTAGGTCCTCAAATTCAACAAAATCTGCTAGTTTTTCCAAAGATCAAGCCAACCTGTATTTTCTGTAAAAACAAACACAAAACACATAAAAACCATAAAAATTCGAATTAAGAACTTGCAAAATCCCTTGTTGTAGGCATTAAATATGTTGTATTTTGATAACACATCAATACCCTAAACTTAGAACTGTTACTTGTTCTCAAGCAATGACTCGATCTAGATAGACAATAAGTAACACATGACATTCATACTAATGGCATATACTTCTCTCGATCTCAGCTCAGGTACCCAAACTAGCATTTCCAAAACTTGATTGTATGGCTATTAAGTAAACCAAGGCATAGTGATGCATTTGAGAATCCAACTACGACAAGTTAAGGAGTATCAATAATTCACAATCACTGTACAAGTCATATGCTAACCATGCAGTGCAAATGCCCTCACAAAAGCAAAGTCCCTCTATTTCACTCAATAAGCAATCAAAGAAGATTTAGGGACTATGCAAGCGTACTCACTATTGCAAATAAGATTCAAGCATAATAACCAATACCATAGGCTTACCCATATACTCAAACCTCGAACGATTTACTAGTTAGATCAGGATCACTTTAGGACTTCATAGGCTTGTAACGTAGGCTCATGGGTCTTCAGTATGGTATTTTTAGGCAATTAGTGACTAAAATCCATCCTTGAACCCCTCTTTTCAACATTTTCACCTTAATAACTCAACCATTTTCACTTTGTCCTCCCGTATTCTTCACTTTCAAGCTTATCCGGGTACTTTCTTTCCATCTTCCCACCTGTGCCTTAATTTTGAACTGATTTTGCTATTCTTCTCATTCTAAGGCAACTTTTCTTTTTTTTTCTCCCACCGGTACATTATTTTCCATTCTTCCTTTCATTCCCAACTAATCACCTCAGTTTTGTTACTATACCACAACATAGCCACCCTCAACTTAGGCTTTTAGCCTGATGTGAAGTACACAATATGCATTCCCTAAACGAGGGCAACCTTTGGTAGCCACCCATAACTTAGGCTTTTTGCCTCAATCAAAGTTCACATGTTCAAGGATAGACCAGGACCAATATCAAGGTAATTCACTAAACAAGGTTAGGCTAGCTAGGTATCAAGAAAGAAAAGAGTATATGTAAGGCTCAAACATTTTGAACAAGGGGTAAACTCTTTCATTTGATGAGTCAGTTAGGCAAAAGTGGACTAATTTAAAGAAAAACGACCTAAGATCCTTTCCTAATCAAGAAAATCTCCAGTCTAACTCAGAGTAGCAAGGCAAGTTCTGAATTAGTGTATAATGCATAAATATGACAAAATTAGCTCACACACACACGACATTGCATGCATCATCAACATAGACTCACAGGTCATGCTTCACGCATCAACTTGTCTTCGCTTCAGGAGAATAGACATTGTTAAGCCAATCACATACAAGATTTCAATAGTAAACAACAATCCCAAAAATTTTGTGGGTACCCATTTTTCAACACATTCAATAAAATCATTCAAAACTATATACATGCCAAAAGTATTAATAGCCATATATCCATAAATTATCAGGAACGTCTAAAACTACCGGTTCAACATAAAGTAAAGTCATCCACAAGGAAAAAGAAACACGGCAAGAAAACCTTGGGATATCAAAAATAGGATAGTTATGAACTAAAAGCTACTCAGACTTCACTCAAGTCCATAACTTCCCATAACCTACAAAAAATAATAATTTTTCCTCAAAGTAGATATATAATTAATCTAAACAAAAACATATCATCTGAACAGTAATAAAAACCAAATTATCCAAAAAAAACAATAAAGCAGAGTGTCCAGAAATAGTACTGAGAACAAAGTATCGAAAATTAGTAAGCATGGGGGTCAAAAGTATTAAACATATGGTGTTCAGGCACTGACATCAGTCTAGTCCTAGGGATCTCTCTCCTCCTGGGTGGATTGGGCTGTAGCTGAACTCGAGGTACCAACTCCATGTAATTTCTACTGCTCCTGAGCCTGCCTCTTCTGCTCCATCTGTAAAGATTCTCATATCACTGGATCAATAATCTACTCCTCTAGCTCCTCCTCCTCCTCACAAGTCCTTTGTCTGTTCTGGGCCACATTTGCATCATCACCCTTCAGAGGCCTCTTCCCGAGAGCATGTGGGCGATCTTTGAATAGATCACTCAAGTCTTCACCCACAGGTGCCTCCTTCGGGGTTGCTATCGGAGCTGCTAATGATTTCATCAAGTCAGCCTTGAACTTGGCCAATTCCTACTTTATGGAAGCCAAATATGCAGGACGAGCTCCCTCAAGCCTCTTCTGGACCCTAACCTCAAAAACGTCGACCATGGAATCCACTACAACAACTCTCTGGTCCAACTCAAATAGAGTAAATGCCTTTGCCCGCTCTTCCGAGGCCTTGACTGTCTGATGAACCCATGGCTTGATCTGGTTTATCAACATGCCTAGTTGGGTGTCTGTCTAAGTTAACCTGCGTACCAAAGCCTAGAACGCAAAAGCAGACATAATAGGTAAGTCTGCGGAAGTAACCTGAAAAGTAGAACGATCTACTATGGGTGTAGCAATGGAGGGAATTACCTCGGTGTCAATTACATAGGGATGCTCTGCTGAAGCTAGACTGGAGGTAGTAGGAACTAGAGTGAACTCCTCAGTAGCTAGCTCAAGAGGAAATGTATCAAGCAAAGGAGGAGGAACTGCACTCCAGAGGGCCACCGGATTCTCATCAACCTTGATTAGGCTAGAATCCATAGTATGAAGGGCCTCAACATGTGGGTCAATGTGAAAAGATACAGACACTCAAGCCTCAATCCATAGTTTGTGTTTCAAGATAGGGAACGATAATGAGGTACTCTTCGAGAGCACAGACTCGTGAATTTGCTAAGCTATGACACGGGCTTAGTTGATCTCATAGCCAGCTAAGATACTAGCTAGTAGAACGGCCTGCTCCAAAGTAATGACCTTATTCATTAATAAAGGCTTGATGCGTGACCAGATAATGGCCCACTTGAATTTGGCTAGAAAGGAGAGGTGGGACATCACTATAGGCTCGATGTGGTTGGTAACCTATACAGGCCCAGCATCACCCTCTACTATCTAGCTTGCCACCCATCTAAGGAGCTCGGTCTTCAAATCTATATTATTTTCGATCACAGCATGTTGTATCTTATCTATCTTGCTGTCATACTCGGCTGTGTGCTATGGCACCCAGTAGTTAGGCCTAAACTGAACTCGACGAATAGTTTCTTCAGAGATATCCACCCTTTAACCTCAAACTAAGACCCTGTGCAATCTAGGTTGATCCATCGCCCTTTTGCCCTTGGGAAGATACTGGAGGATGGTAGCGATGTATGCCGTATAGAACTCTCTGACCATAAGTGGGCCATACTTATCCAGCCTCTCTAATAACCACCAAAGCCTGTGTCTATCAGTCTCGGCCTTAAGAGTAGTAACTCGACTCAACCCTAAGTCAGTTAACCGAGATTCCACATGAAACTGTCTAACAGGTTTTCCCTGTCCCTTTGGCTCTAATCCCTTGTTGTAAATTTCTTGCAGACCCTCGATCCCCCATTGGTGATGATGAGGATCAACAACTGAGATAGAAGGGGCAACCGAAGACTTGGCCTTCTTTTAGCTTTGTGGTGCCTCCTAAGAATCTGACTCCGTATGTGTGGGAGTTATCTATGGTGAACGGCTCCCGGACTCATCTCCATCTCCCTCCTCTTCAGACTGGGAAGTGCTCTTAATGACTATGAGAGTATGTGCAGCCCTAACCCTTGTCAGGGGCACCTGTGCATTAGGGTCAATCCAGAACCTGTGGACCTCCTCTGATCCCTCAATCTACTCAGTATGTAAGGCCTCATCAATCAACTTCCTATGGAAAGCCCTAATAGCATTCTTGTCTTTTGGAGGCATTGTATCTAAAAGTCACAGCGCAAATAATTAATGAGCATCAAAGTCTCAACACAATCATCACACAAACAGAAAGAACAGAAAAAATAAAAATAAAATAGAAAAACAACAACAAAAATCAACTTTGCACCAGTTGTAGGATGCGGGTATGAGGCACTGGTACAACTCTTAAGGTGACCTACGAGTCGTACTGTGGCCTCGTAGCTTAAAGTTATTTGAGAAAAAATCAAACTCGAAACAGGTACAAGGCACAGGTACGACTCGTAGTGGGGACTACTAGTGTAAGTTAGCTCATACCAATTTCTATTAACAATTTGAAGTACAAGGTATGCTCACAAGACCCCCACGATGGTTCGTAGTGAACACTATGACCCATAGATGGTTCTCGTATAGCAAGTGTTCAGGGACCATAGGTAATTATTGTTCCTTACCAGGGGATAACTACCACTTGCAGGTCCTTCTACGAGTTGTACATAGCCCTCATAACAGGGAATATTAGACACCTGTGGTGTCTTCAGCACAACTACACGAACCACGATCAACATCAATAAAAGACAAACAACATTCAAAGTAATTTTTCACTCTATAGAACATGCACAACCATATCCCACGACCCCTAATCATGATAATTCAATCTAAAACCCAATCAAGCAGCCATCAATCTCCCAACACATTTAAGAAGTTCCAAAGATCATCAATCCCAGAACTCACAACAATGGTACTAACACTCAAACAAGAAAGTTCAAAGGATTGGATGCACAATCATGTAAAGAATTTCTCAAACAACCATTTTCAACCCAAAAGCCATGCCCAAAACAAAATTTCAATCCCATCATGAATCTACCAGTTAATCAACCATTACATGTTCATTTCACAAACGTGATTAACAATAAATATGGCAAGATATCAACATAACAACCAACCAACAAGAGGGATTTCACAATTATGACAAACCTTAGGGAATTCAAACCGACACAACCCTAATTCTCATTTCTATGCATCAAAATTCTCATGGGTACTTTCAATACTAGTTTAAAATACAAAATCATATGAGAATTCCAAGAAACAATAGAGTACGTGTGCAAAATTTAACCAAGAAACATATGTTTTGAGAAGACGATGAACAATGAAACATAACGAGAAGAAAGAGAGGCTGAAGCCCTAAGTATTGGATGATTTTCTGAAAACAATCACTGGAAAATGATGTAGGTACGTCGGAAAAAGGGTCAAAACAGTAAGGGAATGTTTTTGTGACTCAATTTGGGGATTATGTATGCATTTTGGGGTCAAAATAAATTTTATTTATAACAAATTGGGCCGATGTTTAAAATTGCTAAGTTGGGTCTACAAGACTTCAACTACGAGTCGTAGGGCTTCCTATGACCCGTAGGTCCTGGTCTCGTAATAGACCCTAACACTTAGAAAAATTTGAAATCATACCTAGGCACTACGAACCCCACTTACGACTCGTAGCATGGACTACGAATCGTAAGGTTGGCTTGTAGTGTATGTGCCAACTTTAATCAAACATACCTCTAGTAGTCATGACTATGAGTCATAGTGCAAGCTAGGGCTTATAGGCCTGGTCGTAGAGGTTGCCTCCCATTCGGTTTTCTTCCAACTTTCAACCCTTTGTTTAACACCTACAAACCAACATCCCAAAATACACCAATCTTCGAACATCATAACTGATTCAATGTCTTCAAAATAAAAACAAAAATCAATCCACTACTTAGAAATTTAACAATCCAAATGAATTCAAAATAATCGAAAAACATGTAAAGTGCTTGGGTTGGCTTCCTAGAAGCACCTTATTCAACGTCGTGGCTCGACTTAGTCATCCTTGAATCATCAAAAATGCTCAATATCCCAACCTCGCTTTTAAGCTCATCCGGGTGCTTCATTGACTTGCAAATATCAAAAACAACCTCTACAACATTGACTCTGAATCTTAGTTGGCCGAATCCATGTCCATTAATGCTCTCCCGGTGGCTAAGAATGGCCTTTCCATAATAACAGGGACCTCAAAATCAACCTCAAAGTAAAGAATCACGAATTCCACTTGAAAGATAAACTTATCAACTTTCACCAACCCATCAAAGAGAATTCCCTCCAGCTTCTTGATTGTTCTATCCGCCATGAGTAACCGCATTCTTGGAGGAGTAGGAGAACCAAGACCAAGCTTTTTGAAAATGGAAAGAGGCATCAAATTTATGCTAGGTACTAAATCAGTTAATGCCCTTGCGAAGTCTGCATTATCGCTGGTACAAGGAATGGTGAACGCACTGGATCTTCCCTTTTTTGGACTAGGCATTTGGTGATGATGGCACTACATTGTTGGAGCTCGTACAAAAGCTCTTGGCTTACTGTACGCTTTTTTGTCACCAAATCCTTCATGTACTTAGCATACCCGGGCATCTTCTCCAATGCTTCTAGTAAGGGGATGTTAATTCACAATTGCTTTTTACATAGAAAGGAAATGCTTAAATTTACCATCCTCCTCCTTTTTATTGAGTCTTTGAGGAAAAGGGGAGGAGCTTTTGGGATTATATTGGCCTTTTCTTTCTCTTTCACCTCTTCACTTTGCATTCCATTACTTTTCAAACCTTCTTCCTCAACCTCAACCTTGTCATCAATACCCTTCTCACAAGCTTCATCATCAATCATCGGCATTAGGGGATCTATGGTGTTTTTCCCACTTCTCATCATGACCACCATGCAATGCCCACCATTCTTTGGATTTTGAACCGTATTACTTGGCAAAGTGCCCTTTGGCATTGGTTCAATTGAGAAGATACTTGCCCAAATTATTGCTCCAATTGTTTGATGGTCACCAAATGAGACTTTATCTTTTGATTGCTATTTAAAATATCTGATTTCATTACTTTTAAAGTCTCATCTTTATGGTCGGTCCTCTTCAACAACTTGTCAAACATTTCCTCAATCCTATAATTACTAGACCCGACATCACAATTATGGGGAGGCACATAGGGACTATTCTTATATCTATCTCTTTGCCCCCACTCGACCTGTGATACTCTTTCTCTTTCAAAATAATCTCCATGGTTATCACTATACACACCTTCTTGATTATATTTCGACCTTGATTTCTTAAACCTTGCCACCAATAGTCTGAGTTGGACCCTTCGTCATTGTTTCAGAAACCCGCCACTTGATTACTCACAAAGCAAACATCTTCATCAAAGATAGATTCTTCATACATGGGAACCTTTGGAGGTTGGTGAGTCACCTCATGGACACTTGCTTGGTTTTGCTTCAACACCAAATCTATACTTGTGCGAAGTTGTGCAAGTTGTTGCATGATCTCCTCATTTACCTTTGCATAGTCAGTGTTAGTGGTCACTGCATATGAATTCTTCATAGCACCTCTCTGTCTTTGGCCCCATGCTCTATTTGTTTTGACCACTTGCTCCATTCTTTTGGCGATTCATGCAAAAGGTTGATTATGAAATATGCCTCCCATAATGGTGTTGGCGCAAGCTTGACTACTCTCGTCAAGAGCCCGATGAAAGATCTCCTGTAAGGCATGATTAATAATTTTGTGATCTGAAACCATCCTCAAGCACTTGGTTAACCTTTCCCATGTTGTACTAATGGAATCACCTGATAATTGCTCGAAGTTGTTGATTTGATCTTTGAGTTTAAGCTTTTTCGACCTTGAAAAGTACCACTCTAAAAAGACTCTTTGTAACTCAGCCCAACTAATGATCGAACTTTGTGGGAGTTCTGACAACCATATTGTCAAAATTCCAGTCAGATATAGAGGAAACACTCTTAAACCAACCGTATCCATTGAAAGATTTTATGTACCCGTCATGCTCTTTCAAACAAATGCAACATTGTGGAGATGACTATGTAGATCCTCCGTAGGTAGCCCCGTAAACAAACCACAATTTTGAAGCATTTGTAGGAGACCACTAGACACGATGAACTTTTGTTCGACCGTTAGTGGTGGAAACACTATCACTCCTGTGATATCCATGGCCATAAGGTTCAACCTATGTTGATTCCAACCATATGCATTTTCATTGAAATCCCTGTGGTGTGGCCTATTCTCCCTTTGAGGTGGGTTTCATCTCTACCCATATCTTTATCATGTTGACTAATAGCTTCATTAATTGCGATGTCTTTGTTTTCTTAAGCCATTCTTCTTGCAATTCGGTGGATCTCCAAGTTGATTGGAACTAAGGATTGCCTTGGCTCCTTGTGTTGGACATATAAACATAATACACCCTGCAAATACAAACCAAACAATAAAAACAAAAACATAGTAAAATAAAGGAGAATGTAGAAATTAACACTTAAATTAAACACTACTGAAATCAAGTCAAAAACCTAGCCACATTCCCTGGCAACGGCGCCATAAATTTTGATGTTCACGCTCCAACAGTAAATTGGTCGCTATCAAGTATAAACCTAACCAGAGGCTAGGGTTGAATCCACAAGAATACGGGGTTTGACCATATTGACTCACCAACAATCATTTGAAGTATCAATTGACTATATTTTTTAGAATGGGGGGTTTGCAAATTGGAATGAAATAAATACAAAAACTATACTAATAATCACGAAGAGACAATCAATTGGAGGAGCAACTTGGGAATTGTGTTTCCTATGATTTACTAAATCAAATACCTCGTATAACATAACCCTAATTGAGACATTGTATGCAGAACGGTAACTTAGGTTCTTCCAGCCCTCTTGTAAAGGTGAAGGTCAAATTTCACCATAGAGCTTGGTCAGCAACTTTGGTGTTGCAACTAATCGTTACCCATTGTCCCAGCTAACCACTCCTTGGTCGGGTTTGGTTGATTAGAAGGGAACACATCAATCGAATCCTATCATCCATTCTCTTTTCCTATTCATCACAACCTTGGTCGGGATCATGACACTAGGCTGAAACGCCCCAAAAACGCCCGGAAAATGTGCCTCACAAATGCCCATAATCGTAATTTCCATATATGTCAAAATCCATGCGTGATATAAAAATTCTGACTTTACATTCATGATTAGTGGGAAAATTGAGTGGGAGATAGGTATAACCCTGATTTTAGAGTAATCGTAGAAAAATAAATTTCAAAAATTTTCATTTCCAGAACTCCGCGATGCGGACCTATCGCGAAGCAGTGTTGTGACTTCCTTATTTTTCCTATGTTGGCTTAAGGCATTGGGGTCTTGGGCCCATGCCCTTTTATGCGTAAAACCACCTATACACAGCCACGTTCAACTCTATATCATTCAAGACACTCTCAAAACCCTCTCTAACACTTAGCTAAATATTTAATCCAAATTGAAGTATCCCAAGCTTAATTCCAAATCTCAAGAACTTCATGCAAGCTTCAAGTTCTCTTCAAGTCTACACCAATAAAACCCAAATCTAAGATATGTTGGGTTCAACCATTGGGTCCTTTCACCCATGGCGTCCAATCATCCTATCTTATGTCATTGCATGTTCTCAAGTTATATTATCTATGTGTAACTTTTATTATGGATTATAAGCGTGATATGTTGGATTTTAGGAAATGTTGATTAAATTTGCATGTTTATCTACCTAAAGCTTATACTATGAGTTTGTTTTGTCTATTGAGACTGT